>JAJLRJ010000019.1:0-36490 GCA_024195265.1 Dendrophyllia cribrosa | reverse complement strand
ATTAATTGTGTTTTACTCAAAAACGCGAAATTTAAGTGATTCAAAATACAAAACTTTCGCAAAATCGCGAAATTTAAGTGTCGCGAAATATGCGCACCTCAAAATCGCGAAATAAACGTGCCGCGAAAATTTCATGTAATAAGGTATTATATGATTTTTAGAAAGTGACGTCAAAGACTCGAACATACCTCACGGGTTGAAATTATAATAACAATAAGCATACTAGAAAATTGCACGAAGAACAAGTCCAAAGTTTTTGTTGCTTTTCGCGTGATTTTCAATACTTATTGTTATTATAATTTCAACCCGTGAGGTATGTTTGAGTCTTTGACGTCACTTTCTCCCATTCGCAACCAAGCCTTGGAACAAGGTTGATTAATGGCGGCTGTAAATTCTCGGATATTAATGTTAAAATAAAATGACTTCTGATGTTCGTAATGAATTGAAATTTGGCAAGATGACTAAGAAAGTCTTATTGTACACGAAAATGTAAAAAAATGAAAATCAAAAACTTGATCACAGGGCACTTTAAGCTAAACCAGGGTTAGTATCAATTTTGATTCAGTTAAATAATCCAATCAATGCCCTTTAGTTTCGTCTCTAAGTTGTGTTCGCATGTAGCTTATAATTTAATACCTTTGAAACTCGGCGAAATTCGATATTTTGGCTGGATATTGTCGCTTTAAAGCACGTGCCAGACAGTTACGAGCGGATTCAACTGAATTCTTCGAGAGCGTACGAGAGTCTCTGAGAGCGTATGATAGCTTCATCTCAAACGTGAGCGAGCGAGAGTTCAAGTTTCGTCAAATCTCGTTTCCGTTTCACCGCCCACTTTCATGCGCCCTGGCCGAGGCTGAAACTAGTTAAAAACGTTTTGTGACAATCGATGATGGAGAGTTCAAACTAGTTTTCTCGTTTTACACCAACCATCGAATGAACTGAGAAATTGAGAAGACTGAGATGGCCTAACACGCTTACTTTATTTCAACGGTACTTCACTTTTTGTTTTTAATGAAGTCCTTTCAAGGCTTTGGTAACCTTTCACTCCCAGAGTCGATTATAAAGACATATGTAATGCAGTTCTAACTATTGAGTCTGTCGACGAAATCCTATGATGTGACCATTCAAATGAAACCTCTTCAGCAGTACTTTTGCATGGTACCATTTGTTTTTTTAATTCTTTACAAAATAAAAAATGTTGGCGCTCTTAGGAGGTAAGGGTTAATGGTGATGAAAGAAGCGGAGATGTCGTGGTTTCAACCCATACCAGTAGCGTTTTCTCGTGAACACTTTCTGGACTATTCAGTCAAGTTGTGAACATTTGAGGAATGACCTTTTCGTTGTTTGTGATGATAAGCGAACATATTTTAACCTCTCCCGCGAGGAACGAAACATCCCTTAAGAGAGATTTTAGTTGAATTTTCAAAATGAAATATTAAGAGTTTTAAAGAGGGCACAGAAGACGAAAAATTACTTTTGAATACCATCGAACAGTTATTACTCACGCAAGAGCACCCCAGGTTGGTAACGGACTATTGAGATATCCATCTATTTTAATTATTTAACTCCAAATCTTAATCTCAAAACTTCGTTATTAAACATTTAAGATTTCTCTTACTTTTCAAAAATCCCCCCTTTTTTTACCTATCCAAAAACAATCAAAACATCACATAACATCAGAGGCGACGGAGCGTTTTGAAACATGGGGGAGGGGGAGGGAGGGGGGGGGGGGGGGGGGGGGGGAGGGGGGAGGGGAGGGGGGGGAGGGAGGGGAGGGGGGGCTCATCGTACACCAAGCCAAGCGCATACCCCTACTCAAACTCCCCAAAATGTCCTTTGCGTAGTTCGTTGGCACAAGCAAACCTCTTTGTAATCTTAACAGTGTCCAGTGTGTCCGTTATCGATTTGTGATAATGCATAAGCAGGCAGTTGTTCAGACGATCCTGCTTCATGGTGCTTCTTAAACTACGTTTACACTAGAGGAGACTTTTCCGGATTCGTGACGAATCCGGAACATTTTGGTCCCGGATTCGTTTTTCCGTTTAAACGCAGATGGATGAATCCGAAATAAAAACGTCCCGTTTTGGTCGCGTCTCCGGAGATTTTGAATCCGAAATCTAAAGTGAATACTTTGTATCCGATTTCTGTAAATCCGCAATGTTTTGAAGTGTAAACAGTTGTTCCCCTGAATCCGGATACTTTTTCGCCTGCTTTGTAACCGTTCCCGCATGAATGTCCTCGGATTTATCGATGTGTGTAAACGGTTGGGAATCCGAATACCCTTTAGTATAAACGCCTGCGAATCCGAATATCCTAAATTTAATAAATCCGGAAACATTTATGAATCCGGAAAAATCTCCTCTAGTAGTTCTTGAGTCGTCGGAGAAAAGAAAATGTACGCTCTGAAGTCGCCGATGCCACAGGTAATGTCAAATAAAACCTTAACAGGTTGTGGACCTCTCCTACAACATATTATTTCGACAAGCGCGATCCTAATGAAACGATTTGTGAAAAGATCACAATGCTGAATGTTTTGCCAAACCAATTTTATGCTGCGCTAGCGATACTTTCTGCACCGAAACGTGGGTGGCTGTGCACACACCCACCACAGTACAAACCATGTACAGCTTAATTAAAAAAAACGGAGAAGAATTAACTGCGCAATAACTTTCGGAATTTGAATGGTCACACTTGGTGATCTCATTCACAGAATCAGTAGAAAAAAGGACCAGCGACAGTTCTAAAATTATTCTCTGTTGTTCCATTCCTTTGTGGTAAATCGGCGGGGTCAGTTTTAATCTCCTTTTTCTTTCGTTTTGTTTTGTTGCTCAAAAGTATTGCAAATTTTTCTTAGAAATGGATACATGTATTTTTGCTAGTACTGCAGGGTCAAATACGCGGAGCTTGGTTTCGGTATTGATTTTTTCGGATGGTTCTAGATCACGTCAATCATCAGTTCATATCGCTATGAAACAGTTTTACAAAGAATTTCAACCATGAGCATGTTTTTTTATTATTATTATTATTATTATTATTATTTTTTGCAAACGGTACCAATAAAATCAATTATCCACCTACAAAACCTTGTTATTCGCGGTGTCAAACGCCGAGTCTTGTAATATCAGTGATGTGTTTCTAATTTTTCGAATCTGTAGATGAAGTCCTGCAGTGGAACGCTAAACGCCCAGAGTCATTTTCTGTGTGGTCATGTTTGTTTGTAAATGTCTTGCAAACGCAATTACGGATTTTATCTTTAAAGATTTGGTGTTTTGATTTTATGAAACATCAAAGAACTTACCCATTGTCATCAAAATCAACGAAATTGATTGCGTCTGCTCTGTTAACTCGATAAACAATTGCCGTCAATTATGACCAACAAATGACAAGTATTGAAAGTGTTTTTAACTTAACAATGTTCCGTGGTTCTTTGAGGGCATTTTTTGCGAAACATCTGCAGAATTTTGTTAATTGTTCTACTCTATCTTAATTTAGGACAATCAATATGTATTCCCAAACAAAGCGCTGACTATAAGTGTTGTTGTGAAGAGAATAGATTATTAAAGTAGACCGAGTGCTGTAATGAAAGATTATAACGAAACTCAATAGCATGACCAGTGTTCTAATGAAACTTAATAGCGCGAGATTTTAGGAATATGATTTTCATCATGAATTTCTTGTTATCTAATATTTATCATTAACACGGCCCATTAAATCCCAGAATCTGCAAGGAAGCCCAAAACATATTGCTCTTAAGAGAGAAAATAAAATTTCTTAGCAAAACGTTAATCGTAATTAGCAACAGCCGTTGAGTGCATTACCGAACCCGACCAGGCGTGTTGTATAAATCGCATACATCGTTCAGCTAATAGGTGGTAAACAACGTAAAGAGAATAAACGAGAATGCGTTTATAAAGCTCAAAGCAGTGGGGTTCTTGAGGTCTTTTATACAATACCAGCGGTAGGCCATGAAAAGACCAGCTCTAAATTTACCTAGGTCTTGTTATTACTCCTCATTATGCGCAGCACTCAAATTTATAAGAAAGGCTTTTACAAATAAGGTCACTGGGTCACAATGGGAGAAACAGGTATTCCTTGCAAATACCTCAACAGCTTTCTCCGCACTTGCACGCAAAAGTAAACATTTTTCACTAGAGGGTAAACAGATTGGGAAAATAAAGGTTAATTATCTATTTTCATATCGCCCGGTCTTGATAATATTAATATCTTGCACGACTTGATGCACACTAAGAGCAATTAAGACAATCTATTGAACTTGTACCTTTTACGATCGCTCAAGCATTCTCTGATAAAGCCTGCTTGTGAAAACTGACAAGCATTTCAAGTATCGCTATTTGCTAGAAGCTCACCTTTCATGCATAGCATACGCTTTTAGGAATACTCTATTGTCTTGTACGTTGCGTGCATTCAAAACGCAACAGAATGGGCTTCTTGTCAAAAGATTGATTTCTGCGCAAAGGCGCATTGTACGAAAAGCAAAGCTGCTCCGCTAACTTCGCTATTAAGCCCAAGTTAGCTAATAAAACGTGTCAATTAAGACTAAAAACATAAGGTATTCGGGCTTCGTTTATTCACAATACAAAAGAATACACAATGCTTTTGGTAACAAATTTTATTGCAAATGACCAAAGCCTTTTATGCTGTATTCCTTATCAAGTCGCACTTAACCACGAATCATGTTCAAGCCGATTGTGAGCGTCCATTTTCAATGATTCAAGACAAAAGCATTCTACGTGTTATGTGCAAGTTGGACAAACACTGACTTTTACGAAAGCGGGACCCTTGTCATGTTCTTTTCTGCTATATCCCGGCCCGTCAAAGGCTTTTAGGCGTCAATTTAAATCGGATTTTACTAACAAACAAAACACAGTTCTTTAACCCCCCAAAAACTCCACTTTTATGGCAAACTAACATTTGCTCAACTGCATTGATTTAGGCCTGATTAATCAGTGAATCTCAATTTGTAAAAATGAAGAAATATTACAAAGAATTATTGTACATTGCTGGGCTGATATTAACCGATATTAACTCGCAATTCCGTTCTCTTATCGCAGTCACTCCATTTCAATGACACGCACGGTTCAACTTGGACAAGCAACGTAAGGATTTCACAGTGCGCGATATTTAATTTAAACTGCAGCTTTCAATCGTGGTATAAGGGACACTGGGTATCACGACTATGTGCTGTTGTGTAAGTGTCTGCTAATTCCACTGCACAAAACAGACGGTCATAGAAAGACAAAACTCGATCGGAATCCAGACGAACCAAAACACAAATATTCTCAAATAAACCGAGACAAGATTGTTTAGTATTTGTCGAATTCCATGTTTCTCTAGCTCAAAGACGCCTTTAATAATCCTAATTAGAAACAAACCGCGAATTCAACACTGTGCGCATTTAAATACGAGAGCGAAACTCGGTCAAACAACATCGCGGGCAGGCGGGAATAGTTCGCTGCCAAGTGCGGTATATTGTGGCATAGGTATTCATATTTCCATTTGGAGGTCTGCTTTCCCAAGCCACTTGCCACTTTAGACCCCATTTGCTATTAATGTGCAGTCAAGTATCAAACCTCATCACGGCATAACTTCGCGATAAAACTTTGTACAATACCGCTTGAGCAGTCATTATTCTTGATTATTCTGAAAAATGTTGTTCGCGAATCGACACCATAACGGCTGTAACGGTATCTACTGGAAGAATTGAGCTTCGCGGCATTAGATCTCGTTGAATATCAGCGGCAATCGATGGCAATAAAATGTCGGAGCCACGAGAAGTATCAATTAATGTTGGCACTAAAGAACTCCACGTACCTTTTGCTTGAGCAGTGATTCCTCGCGATGAATGTCTTCCAGTGTGGCCATTTCAGCGTTCTTCAAGACTTGACCTCTGTACAACAAAACAGAGAATTCAAAACAGCTGTTAGCACCCGCGCTCCCTCGCTACATACATGCATTCACAAGCGAATTATCAGATGGATCGGCGAATTAAGATATTACCGGAATGCAAATCAAGCAGCTTGTTTGTTTTTTTGTGTCTCTTTTGATCGAGCAGCACAAAAGAACACAATGCCGGGACAGAAATTGAATGAGAGTGACGTGAACGTGACGTCAAAAATTGAACTAATCTTGCAATAAGCGTCGTGACACAAACTTGCTTGCCAAACTGATTAAAAAAGCTTTTGTGACAGTTTTAACGTTAAAAGCGTCTGTTTTGTCGAGATTCCTTTGTTGTATGCTTCTTAATCCCGACTTGAGGTCATTCCACTTAGCTGCTGGCTTATTCGTGATAAGCATGAAAGATGGCTATTTGCGAAGACGATCTCGAAATTAGCGTTTCAGGATTCTTCCACTCGAAGTTTAGGGACACATGTCAAATCTGATTAATGAAATCAAGACAGCGGCTTGCGACCTTTACGTTTATGACCTTGAAAATACTAATCGACAGCTGAAATCGGAAAATCGCTTGTTGCCAGATCACGGAACTTCTGCAAAACAATTGCAACACAACAGTTACGAAGTCACAGCCAGCTAAAAGTATAACATGGCTTACTATGTACAACTGTCCCTCGCACCCGAACCTTCCTACTGACAAAAGTTATTATGGCTACAAAGACTACAAAGACAAACTATCTGAGCCGTTTATTTTTGTGACTTCAACACCTTCCCTCGCCCATAGGCCAGAACACCCACATTTTGAGCTGCGCTAAGTACTAACAGTGAAACAGATCAGACAGGGGCAGATTCACGCATTAAAGAGCCTGTTTTTACCATTTAGATGTACATAGACTTGAGCTTATCAATTGCATAATTCCACGTTTGGAGCTATTAAGCTACATGAAGACAGTTATATTCTTGTCAAAATTGTAGGTAGGTGTTTATCTTCACAAATTCAATTAAACTCTAACTTCCTTTAGGTAGATTTTGACATTACATCTGTGTTACATTTTACTAGCTTACAACACGACTTGGGTCGGCGTTGGCCCAAGGGTTGGTCGCGATCGTCTCATTTACAAGTTGAAATTTGATTTACATGACCGCAATTCGTGTTGTAGGTGTTAAAACGTTGTAGTCGGTCTCAATTGTTTATTTTTACTATTTTTTGTGGCTGCCTGACTGAAAAATACACCACGCAGTCAAATTTGTCCTGGGCAGCAATCGTTATTTGGTAATTATATGATAAAATAGATATTATATGATAAAATAGCGATATGGACTGCTGGATTAAATGTTCTCAGACGGAAGAATCCTTTGACTTGATCGCTACGCGGTGAGTGGCGTTGAAAGATAACGTTTTGTTTCGGTTCTCGGTGCCTTGTAATTTTGCTAGAAAAAATGCATGGCATTTAAAATCCTAAATGACGTTATTTAATAACCGCAGAGATGGAGAAAGAATTAAAAAGGTAAAAAAAGTAAAAGTTTTCTACTTGAACTTTGTTCCACTCCAAAGGCCGGGCGTCAATAGATCTTTCCTTACAGGTAAAAAGATTAACTTGATAAACAGTTTTTATCTGCCTTAAAATAAAAACCTCACAATAAGCTGGAGGTCGATTTAGTCTCGATTTCTGTGCGTTGGACCGAAAAATCGAGGTTCAAATGCGCTGAGGTCCTTTTTTTAGCGCAGGAAAAACCTGTACCTGAAATCTGCATTCTTCGGGTTCCAGATTGATTTAATTAAGACATATTTGTAGATATAGTGCTGTGTTTAATGTCATTTAGGTTTTGTAACTGTTCTAGAAACAGGAATAATCACTATTTTAACCTTTCAGGTGTAAGAGGTTGTCAGTAAAAAATAAGCCATAGACTGCGCATCTTGAAAAAATTAACCTGTTAAATATTTCAAGGTCTTTGGTTATAATATCTTCTCCATTTTTTCGCATAAAACTTGTTATTTATTGGTTTATTATCGCGGAGTTGACTTTTATTTATGTGAGAAACAAACAACTAAACACTGGGAAAATGAGAAATTTCCGAACTGCCATTCATGAAATCAATATAAATCCCTGAAATTGAAATATATCGGGTCCGTCTTTGTGTTTTATAAAGGAATTTATGACCTTAAAATGGAGAACTGCAGCAAAAGGCAAGTTATTCCAGTTATTTTATTACAAAACGGACGCGAATACACACTATACATGACAAGCAGTGACAAGTGTGTCATAGTACACTGAATTATTGTGAAACAGAGTGGAGAAGAAAGAGCTCCACTGAGGCCTTCTGCAGCGATAACGCTACCCAAAAACTTTTATCTGAAATTGTAACACATCAACCGGATTTTACCCACAGAAGCCCCCTCCCCTCCAACACCCCTCCCCCCCCCCCCCCCCCCCCCCCCCCCCCCCCCTCCCCGATTTTTCTTGCAGAGAGGGGAAGGTGGTACAGAGGCTAACCGTGTACGGCAAAACCATCGCAGTGCAGAGTGCAAAGTGTTCGGTTCTCAGTGGCTTTCCAACATTTGTCGGCCACAGACTCCGGAAAAGTACCGGAACCACTTTATCTGTGCAGAAAAATTAACAAACCGCACAGGAAAGTTGTGCTCATTAGCAGTTTCACTGATTTGAATGTTGTTGGGAAAGGATTTTTAAACGGTTGCCCAGCACAGTACAGTTGTTTTAATTCACATGGGAAAATTAAATCTGTCAACAGCCCTTTAATAGTGAATGCATGGCTAGCAGGCCAGCAGGCGATGTCCACCGAACCAGATTTAATAATCACTCTCTCGAGGACACAAGGAAAGTTTATAATTTAACACCCAAATTGGGAGAAACGATTAATAATTCAGTTCTGGTAGTACAAGAATATTATTGCTCCAAGACGTTGGCGAGTCCGTTTTGGTCACTTTTATCACGTCTCAAACCGTCTGAAGACGCAAAGATGTTACGATGTTTGTCGTGTCACTGAGTCCAGTTTCTTGAAACCATGCAATTATTTTGATAACAACTTAGTTTATGCTTAAAAACAAACACTTGAGTCTTGATTTGCTTTTCCACGCGATTTTCAAGTAGTGTTTTTGCCTGTTTTTGTTGTTTTTTTGGTTCAACATGTTTTTATAAAGTAAATAGAAGCTTGAAGTTCACGGCCCACGCTGGGCAACGCCGCGGCCGAAGCAGCTTTAGCTAAAAAAAATAATCCACTCTCTCTTCAGTTAAAATGGGATTAAAATCTTCTCACGTACCTAGAATTAAGTAAAGCTATTTATTTTGTTGGATCATGTTGTATCGTTTTCAGATCGGACTGAAGTCGCCTGAATTTGTCAGAGGTGCGCGTCCAGCCTGCCGGTCGCTTCGCCAAGTTACGTGCATCAGTACTTAGTTCCGCGGGTAGTTACCTGACTTATTGCATGGCGTATAACGTGAATTAGGCAATACAACACCAATATCCACCTAGCAGCCCATTACAGATGGCATTCTTAATTCTTGTTTGTTGTAATCCTCAAGTTCCGGAGGCAACACGATGATTTATTTTTATGTTTTCGCTGTATGTAGCTCTTAACTTTGTTTTCGTTTGGTCAATTAGATCCTGTTTGTTCTCACATTAATTGTTCAACAGAAAACCACTAATTTGGCCAAGCCACAAACAATTCCGGCTCAGTCGGGTGCCATCTCGGCTCTTATAAGAATAAAACGTAGTATTATTTATCTAGCAGAAGTTTGGGTTTCGGAATTCCAAATGAAAACCAATGCATGACTGAGATCAACGAAACTACAAAACGGACGTTCTCGATGATGAATCCACTAATATAACTCTCAGTCAGTTTTTGCTACCAAACATTTCTCTAAACAAGTTAAGCCAGTGATTAGGTTGTATTATTTTAAAAGCCACTGCCGGAATTCATTGCAGGCGACGTGTTGAAGAATTTTGAAGAATCGGACAAGATTCAGTTAGACTGATTTCCATTTAATTCCTATCGTTGCATTGTTTGAAGTTGCGGTAACACAGTACTCACCTTAAACGTCTTCACGATTGCTTTGGATTTTAAATTGATCGTCAGAGTCGAAATAGATTTAAGTTTCTCGCTTTGAGAACTCTAAAAACTTTCAACTATAGATAGCTTCTCGACTGAACAATAGCAAACCTCAAAAGGCCGTGCATTCACGTATAAAGCCGGACTAAAGTGGGCGGTAATTGTTTCCTGTGACAGCTTGCCAAACCGGACAAATTGCCTTTAAACCGGATCGTCACGTACAAAGATGTATAAGCGCTGTAAACACATCACAAAGGTGGCAAAAGTCGCCAAATGAATAAGAATAACGTTTGGGATTGACCGCGAAAACGTTTGCATTTTGTAGATAAATTGATTGAGTTTTAAAGAAAACAAAGCCTTCTTGATATCGGCCGGCCTTATCCGGCGGCAGTGTCTAGCGACTAGTATGACTTTAAAGTGCTCTGGACACGATAGCCGGGAGTGTGTTTCGTCTGTTTTGAAACTGACATTTTTCCAGTCCACCAACGCGTTATTAAAAGGTGTTAATAAAATAAGTCTGCTTGATTCTCTTAATTACGTGCAAAAATGTAAAGTAAACAACCAATGAAGTGACAAAATTATTTGCATGCGCTTTTTAATAGAGAGCTGGTGTTAAATAAGCCTGAGCACATAAATGCGATAACAAGCGGCCAGTCAACACTCTGAGAAGTCTGATAACGGCCTGGTCAGGTCTCTGTCTAGGCTTATCTACCGCTAAGTCGGCAAAGTAGACGAAAAATAATTGATACACTGAACATAATTTAAGTGACTATTTAATTCGTACTTTTCAGCCGTTCATGATTAAAACTATTCCAGAACAAATGGGCAATATCTTGTGATAGCTCGACACCGTATAACAAGAAATCAATTAGCCCTCTATAGGCTAAGGAATTTACTGAAATTTTATGATTATTGACAACTAAGGAACTTTTACTGTCTAGAGAGATCGTTCTGCCATTTTGTGTATAATTACAGTTGATGTCGGGAACACAAAGAAGCAATTAAAAAGTCAAAGCTGTACAACTGAATTGGCTTGGTTATTATCAATTTAGAGCGAAGCACTGGTTAACGTTGTTTTCATTATTTTTTGTCTTCGTGTGTTTTCCCGAGTTACATGTCACGCATCATGAAAGCCCCAAGCCTCGCCGAGCTTCTTGTGGCTGAGTGCGTGATCATGTGACCAGCCTGATATCATCCGGAACTGCACAGGAAGAACGCCCCGTTTTTTGACAGCGAGAGGCTACCCATTGATATTCTTATGGCACATGTTTTCAGTAAAAAGTAGGTTTTTCTCTTCTTTGAAATAATGTTATCGTATAGCAAGACTGAGTGTTAGAACAAAGCCTTTGGAATATGTAATGCATTTTAGGTTGCGAATTAAGGTGCGAAACTCAGTATTTTTTGGCAAGTTAGTTGTACGTAAGGAAAATTGAGTTGTCCAAAAACTATTGTCTGCAACTAGTATACAACAATTCAGGACAATTAGTCTATCAGTTGGAGCTTTAGTTGGCTTTGTGAACTGCCTATTAACCGAGTCGCCATCAGCAATAAAATAACATGTTACTGAACGCGCAGTTCTAACGCACTTGATCTCGGTTTAGTAGAAAAGCATTTTTTGGCAAATCCTCCATGAACCTCCCTCCTTATTTTTAACTCCCATGATGCCCCTTGCTTTAAACATTCCTTCCTAATCCCTCACGGTTCGTGTTCTAGCGCTCTTCAACGCGAGGGAATCTCGACTTTTAATACTCATCGGTGGTTTGCTTTCGTTTTACGTATATCTAATAATTATAAGGCAAGATAATGGAATTATAATTAGTCTCCTATTCAATAATCCTAGTCATCAATCAGTACAGCACATTGCTATTTGGAAAATTGATTTGCAACCTTTTTCTTTCCCTCCCTCGCGAAGTTTGATTGACGAGAACGCTGGAATACCACTTCGGAAAACCGTTATCAGAACTCCAGACGGACAGGAAAAGCAAGAGGTTGGCCGACAAATTATATACGAATAAATGCAAGATAAGAGTGCAAATGAACTCCGTCATGAGATGAAAGATATTTTTGTTGATTGCGAGCCAGTTTATAATAAAGTGAAAATAAAATCCGAATCTCTTCTAACTTAAATCAAATTGGCTTAAATTACTTTAAAATGTAGTGAGAAAAGCTCTTTGAACTTATTTCTCAAGGTTTTAATACCATATGATTGTAAAAATTTAATCAGAACATTGAAGCCTGACCAAGCCTCGGGGTTGGAATTAAAAGTGTCATAACCATAAAATCAAAATTGCAAAACATGACATTAGTGTATGTTTTCGCTTGACATCAAAGCCGTTTCCCGTTCCGTATATATTGCTGTTTATGGAGACATTCGTAGATGTCGGTACTATTAGCAAGGTATTTCTAGACCGTGTTTAATCACATTTCAAATATTTTATCTGATTATCAGCTTGAAAATGTAAAATTAAAACAGTCATTGACGAATATAGCCCCCGGGCAAAGTTTATAAATAAAACCCGCAAATACGACAAATTTAACCTTCTATCCAATACCAGTACATATTTGCATATAAAGGGTACCGCCGCGCTATTCATAACTTGCATAAACAAATGAAATAGCAGAGAAAAGACTTCTAATTCCAAATCACTAGAGTGAAACAAAGAAACTGGTTACCAAAAGTAGATTGCTGTCAAAATTTAAAAACTTTGACGACTTTGTTTGGTAAAAGAAAGAACTAACTAAAGAGCCGATCTTTCCAATTGAATATATTACAGTATTTCTTTAGAAAAAAAGAATGAACGCCCAATAAAATATTCGGCAATCGTGTCAAATTCAATTTATCGAAATTTAAAAAGCAAATTTAAAACTGAAAGTTACATGTTTTTGAAAACTCGCCTTCTTGGTTGAAAAAGCAAATCACTGCCAACTGACTAGAATATATACGTTATTATAATGTAAACAAAACAAACATAAAAAAATGATAGTGAATACAACATTCAAGGAAATGGAAAAGATCACAATCCTTGTAATTAATTCGTATCTTCTCTATTAAAATTAGGTAACATTTTTTTTTCATTGGACCATGACTTTCACACTGAAATTACTGAAACGTTTTTGTTTGCAATTGAATATTTTCTGTACTCCGCAGTTTCACGTCCAGCTTTTAAGGGCCAACACTCACCACTCAACACCACGAGTTTCAGTTGACCTAAACACACTTAAATGTAATCTATTATTCATATTTCAAGTGCAGAGCACATTTCTCTCATTTTGTTGCGAAGTATACTGACCTTGTGTAATAAAAGCTGCGTATACTAAAGCAAATTCACTTGCTGAATGTTTCCAACGAGTTCCAAGCTTGTGTGATGTTCGTCAGGCTTTTCTAATTGTCAGGGAGAAAACAGATACCGCGAATTCTCGGCAAATTACAACCTCGTCCCTATTCTCCGCTTTCAAAATGGCAGAGCGCGGGCGCGCGCGCCGGCAAATTACTCCAAGAATCGTGAAGTATTTTGTCACGTGACACACTATAAAATGGCGTTTTCGGAGATTATTTCTTGCGATCGGCAGCCGTGTCTGTTTTCTGGCAATCTGATAACTTTGTTCAAAAGAAACGAAGACATAGCTTATTTTTATATAGCTGGAGTTTTTCTTATTGCAACGCGCGCGTTCATTGGTTGATTCATGGTTACATGACATCTAACAAACAGTTTCCCGCCAAACGTCCACGAGCGGACAACATTTGCGAAAGCGGGCAACATTTTCATTGTTGCCCGCTAGCGCACGTGATCAGAGCGTGACAAAAGGTGGCATGATTATGATGCGATTGATGTTTACCTTGAGTGCTCGGCGCGTTTTTCAAACTGTGTTGTGTTGTGTTTTTGTGTTGCTATAGAGTGTTTTCACTGACGTCATATCAAAATTCAAAAGCATTAAACAACAGTTTTCGATTCCAAAATGTTTAGGAATTGTAGCGAGTTTAAAACTACACACCTGGGCCAAATTTTGAATCGCAAAAGCATTTTGGTAAAGAGTTATATATAACGAGTATTAGACATTTTTAGTAAGAAATGTATGGAGCGGCCACACCAACATGGCGGCCAAAAATTCAAAGTCTTAATTACACCAAAAGTCTCATCACAAAATATTGTATTCACTATAAGTGCCATTAATTCGGCTTATAGGCATCTATAATGCAAAAATACTTTTCAACTGGTTCGATTTTGTTTATTTTCACGGCTTATCTGAAATAGCGTGACGAATTGCGTGACACATTTAAAACATTAATAAATCAGAAGCAAAACATCGTTAAAACCTGAAACTTTTTGTGAAAGATTATAACACTGGTATCCACATACCATGTTAGAAACAGCTTTGTAGGATGTATAGTTTAGATTTTTGAATTTTTATGACGTCATTTGAAACACATATAACAAATCACTTAATGACTGATCCCTCGGGAAACAGTGAATTTTGTTTCCCTCGAATCTCGATGTTTCCCGAGACGAACATCGAGATTCTCGGAAAACAAAATTCACTGTTTCCCTCGAGACCAGTCATTAAGTGTTTAATGTTTTACGCGGCAAAATACTCAGACCAAGATTTTTGGAATATTTGGTCAGCATCGTTCAGGAACTTCTTATTCTAAGCCTTCAAAAGAACCTGTGTACGAGATTGGACGAATTGAAATAAACACGTGAAAAAGGAGGCCGTGACCAGAAAAAGAAAAACTAAAAAGACCTGCAGTTGCCTCAACCAGAATCTGGCCAATCACATAACTAACAAAATTAGCCAATCAGAACATAAAACAAAAGCATTCAACCGTTCAGCCAAGCGCGGGAAGAAATGTGAAAGCCAAGCCAGGCTTAGTTGGATTGGAAACATAAACGCGAAGCGGTATGCACGTCTCGGAACGCCTCACAGGATTGGCTGAAAAAACAATAGAATAAACAACAGAACAATGGACCCTAGCCCTGAAAACAATTCATGTGCATGATAACCTGGGGTCAATTCAATAAAACTTTTACACTTGTAATTTACAAGTGCAGCTACTGTTTTCAACCTCTGAAACAAAGGCCACACTAGTAAATTACACTTTGTAAAAGTTTTATTAAATTGAACCCAGGTCCAATGAAATTAGAGGTTCTGAAGATGTGCACGGTATCTGAAAAACGCAGTCACTCCGGGACAGTATATACGTAGTGACAAAGTATTGCCCTTGGTCCACATTTAGAACCACTTATTTTTCTTCATCGCCTATAAAAGTAACAGAAAACGCTAACTAGAAAAATATTTTACCTTTTGTACGTTCTTTAATCAAACTCACTTGGACCGGCAATCAAGGTCCCTGAAAACACGGACACGTGTTGCAAGTTCATTAGTTAGTTCATTTATTTAACAATGTACACTCGACTATTATATCAAAATATTTTATATTACAATACGACAGAGTTTAAAACTTTAAGAATATAACATATTTAGTGGATTATCAAATGTAAAACTGTTAGACTTGGTTTTCAATGACTTAGTCTATATATACACTTCACTAGTTTCTCTAAAAAGTACTATGTGATAAGAGTGACTCGCACTCTTCTCTCCTGCAATCACTTTCATAACTGAACCAAATTTCGTGGTGTATGCTTAACCATCCACTTACTTGACGCATAAAGCTAGGGTTAGATTCCAAACACTAAAATTTGTTATCAACCGAGTTAACCATTAAACTCTCAGAAGGTACCAAATGTAAAAAATCAAGAAAAATCCAAAATTTCATTTTGTAAAAAGATTGAAAAACAAATGGCACCATACAAAAGTACTGCCGAAGTGGTTTCGTTTGAATGGTCAGACCATAGGATTTCGTCCACAGACTCAAAAGTTAGAACAAATGGCACCATACAAAAGTACTGCCGAAGGGGGTTCGTTTCGTTTGAATGGTCACACCATAGGATTTCGTCCACAGACTCAAAAGTTAGAACAAATGGTACCATACAAAACTATTGCCGAAGGGGTTTCGTTTGAATGGTCACACCATGGGATTTCGTCCACACCCTAAAAAGTAGAACTGCATCACATTCGGGAGTGGAAGGGTTTACTTAATAAAATAATTGACCACCGTAAGAACATTAAATCTCGATCTCAGGATTCTCTCTTTTTAGCCATGTCATCATCTCTTTCGATGATAAAGAGACAAGGCCCTAGAAACAAGGTTGAAGGACATTCAAAATATGACGTATTGAATGTCAACCTTTTACTTGATCAACTCAGTCGGAGTTGATAATAATTATTGTGAAAATAAACAAACTCCATTCAATAAAACACTTTGTATACTTAAAGTGCTACTGCGATCAAATTTTTGATTTCCTTTTTTTACATGTTCGTGTACAATTATACTTTCTTACTCGCCTTGCCAAATTTCAATCCATTACGAACATCAGAAGTCATTTTATTTTAACATTTATGTTCGAGAATTTACGGCCGCCATTAATCAACCGTGTTCCATGCTTGGTTGCGAAAGGGATAAAGTGACGTCAAAGGCTCAAACATACCTCACGGGTTGAAATTATAATAACAATAAGTATTGAAAATCACGCGAAAACGCAACAAAAAAATTGGACTTGTTCTTCGTGCAATTTTCTATGCTCATTGTTATTATAATTTAAACCCGTGAGGTATGTTTGAGCCTTTGACGTCACTTTATCCTATTCGCAACCAGGCCTTGGAACAAGGTTGATTAATGGCGGCCGTAAATTCTCGGACATAAATGTTTAAATAAAATGACTTCTGATGTTCGTAATGGATTGAAATTTGGCAAGATAAGTAAGAAAGTCTAATTGTACACGAAGATGTAAAAATATGAAAATCAAAAATTTGATCGCAGTAGCACTTTAAAAAATAGACGATAAATTTTTGTAGCCCCAGTTTCTGGTTTAACTTGCTGGTAAGAACTGCCATCGTCGGTAAGTAATTTTGTCTAGTAGTGTTTTGACTTATGAATAATTTGTTCTAGGACATAGATGTTCGCAAAATTACTCTCCTGCACATGTTCATGACAAACTTTGGTTTACGGCCTCTAGGTAACGCACAATTTAAAGGGTCAAGTCCTGACTAGCGCATGTGCAGCATGACTTTGACTGGGAAAATCAATACCAATCAATCAATACCACAACCTCGTCTCCAGGACCTTCTCAACATTCAAAATGGCAGTCGAAAGGTGAAACCCAAGAAAAGGCAGCTAAAATATGCCAAGAATCAGAGTATTTTGTAGCGTGAAACATGATAAAAACCAAATTTGACTGCCAAACACTGAAATATATAACCTCCAATGATGGCATTTCATGTGTCACATGAGTATTTGACTGCCAAACACTGCATATAACCTCCAATGATGGCATTTCATGTGTCACATGAGTATTTGACTGCCAGACACTGCATATAACCTCCAATGATGGCATTTCATGTGTCACATGAGTATTTGACTGCCAGACACTGCATATAACCTCCAATAATGGCATTTCACGTGTCACATGAGTATTTGACTGCCAAACACTGCATATAACCTCCAAGGATGGCATTTCATGTGTCACATGAGTATTTGACTGCCAGACACTGCATATAACCTCCAATAATGGCATTTCATGTGTCACATGAGTATTTGACTGCCAAACACTGCATATAACCTCCAAGGATGGCATTTCATGTGTCACATGCGTATTTGACTGCCAGACACTGCATATAACCTCCAATAATGGCATTTCATGTGTCACATGAGTATTTGACTGCCAAACACTGCATATAACCTCCAAGGATGGCATTTCATGCGTCATGAGAGTAATTCGCCAGCCTTGTCAAGGGGTTTCTCCACCCGACCACCATTTTAAAAGCCAAGAAGGTCCTGTGAATGAGATTGTCAATATCGCTGCCACTATAGAAAAATCGTTCACAATCTCTTATCCGCGAGAGAATAGAGATAGAATATAATATCTCTTCTTTCTTTCTTGGTGACCTCAAAACCTGCGGTTAAACTGAGGTAAAAATGATGTGAGAATCACGATACACATTAAGTATACATAAATGACGAGCGAAATTGACCAGGCTCGCAATGCACTGTTGGGCGATTCGGACTCGTGATCTAAACCGACCTTTACTGCGTGGTTTTGTTTATGTTTTAACTTAACAAGGTAAGACAAGTGACTTAATTTCAGTGTTTATTGAATTTTGTTCAATAAAGCCTGGCTATTTGTATGAGTTAGTCATCTGTCGGTAAACTGTTGGTGAACTGTCGGCCGACTGTTGGCTGTTTGTCGGCCGACTGTTGGTCGTCTGTCGGCCGACATGTTTTTGGGGGAGCTATTAGTCATTTTTACCCGCGAATCAACAATGTCAAATTTTGAACAATACAGCTGTTGCTCATGTCAATTTTTCAACAGGTCCCATGCTCTCGGAACACACAGCAATAATTATGTTCTGACTTTATACAAAATTACTTAAAAAAATTAAAATGAATCCCAAAGTAAATTTCCCATAACTTTTAGACTAAATAAATTTCACTAAAAGAAATTATAATTTTCCTAGCAGAGCTATTCTCCCATAACCTTCCCCTGGTCAAACATTAAAGGAGCTATGTCATGGGAATTTTTATGTTTTTGCTGTTTGGGTCAAGATATTTTCTCAAGTTCCTAGAACTCGTACAAGAAGATATTAAATAAATTTCCAAAGGTAGAACAAGCCATAATCAATATAGCGATTATTTCCAAGACACAAGAAGAACTTGAAAAAATGCCCATTTTTTTTCAAGTTACAATACATTTCCATCATGGCCATCTGCAGCCCAAGACACTTATGTTTACTCTTACAGCACTAGTAGAGTTATTTAAAACAATGGACAATTATTTTGGGTATCCACTGTCCATTGATACATGTATAAATACTGTATGTCTTTTTAGGCTTTTTAAAGTAGCACTAAAAATGGTGACATAGCCCCTTTAAGTCAATTAAAAAAGAAACCATGGACCTAAATAGTCGCTGGTCCACCTTATCTGTACACTACCAATACGTAGGCAGTGAGCAGAACCCCATATATATATAATCCCATATATAGCACTGACAGAAATGACGTCAGATCTCTTCAGGTTTCTAAAATAAAATTAATGTACTTAATGTAAAAATGACTACAGCTGTAGACTTCAAAATAGTCAGTTTCCCTCTAAAGCTTGAATTGGAAGTGAGAAGCACTGAACCTCGCACACAAACCTCATGCACCTGAGGTACGGAAAATTGCTGTTTACTTTTCAACTAACATGCATAGCAGATGCTTTTGCAGTGCATGAGCTGGAAGGATGTCCACCACAAAAGTGTCATTATGCAGGCTCTTTTAAACCACATTTGCATTTCTCTCACTTTTGGTAGTCTTACACAAAAATACAGACTACCTTGCAGTCAAATAAAGCTGTAGTTATCTTAGTGGCTTTTAGGTTCTAAATGAGCTAGATATTCATGTATTAAGCACAACACTTTCTAAATCTTGCCCACGTAACACTAAAATGTGGTTTTGTCATAATGATACTGTAAAAGTAATAATAAAATTATTGGACACCATAAAGAGATTCCCTTTAAGAGGTTCCATTCAAACGTTCTTATGAGCATCCCTGTACATCAATTTATGGGAGAGCCCTCCACTAGGGTGGAATAAAATTAGCATCATGGGTGACTCAATCATACATCCAACAATAAAGGAGTTCTTTCTCCATTTCCTGCTGCACTTCCATGCCTGCAGTTGCGCTGACATATTGGACACGTCTCTTTAACTTCCATCCACTTCATGATACACCTAATGATATTGTAATCAGAAAGTTTAGCTACTAATGTTGTGCTAACTGTACAGTTGCTCTGCCGTTGTGGGGTGCAAGACTGCCGAGAACAAGGTCAGGGGTGGTCTCACATAGGTTCAGCTTATATTATCTGAGAATTACTGGTGTCACGTTACCTCAACTCTCTAGAAGCCGGACCCCTCTCTGAGATGGACAGTTGGGGCCGGTCCCGTCGGTCTCCGTCTTAGAAAGAGTTGACTGTAAACTGTCAGTTTCTATACAGGCTATGCCTGTGCCAGGGTGGGCATTTTCATTCTAACTCAACCCTACCATTGTTATGATGTTTGTGAATGTCTTTTGGATGTCTTTCTGACATACATTGTACATTTGTAAGATAATGGCAGATGGGATGGTGGGGGATGGGGTGGAGAAGTGAGGAATCTATAGTTTTGATAATGTACGAGAAAGACTCTTTCAGACAAAATTAATTATGCAAAAAATTAATGAAAAGCATGTCATGCGAATGTCAATATCAAAGCACAAAGTAGTACAACTGGTGGTCAACTCACTTGTGATGATAAGCGTGTCCACATCTACAAATACTTATTTCCTCCTTGCTTCGAAAATCATCCAAACAAATAGCACATGTCTAAACAAAGAAAAGAGCACCATGAACACGAGGAAAACAAACCACAAAGCATGGAGATGACAAATCCTGAAACCAGAAAGCAGTGGAACCTTGTGTTGTGTCTAAACCCACCCTCCACCTCCAAATATGTCACACCCTATGTCCTGGTTTGAGATGGGGTCTAGTGCTCTATTTTCAGCAGAAAGTTTAATAGTATGGTTGGCTATTTTCAGTTTTTGCGTGAGCACGCTAGCTGCACATATTTGGAACCAGCTGCCCTCTGCCGCAAAATCAGCAACCACCCTTCGAGAATTTTTTTCTTTGATTAAAATCATCAGCTTCAAGGGTTGCCAGTGTAATAAATGCTTGTACATATCTCCCTTAGTTGTTTTTTTTTTTACATATGCATAGATGTAAATCTTGATTGTATATATTTCATACCTATTTTTATATCATAAGTATTTTTTATTATAAGTATTAGGGACTTACATATACATGTAGTATCACGATTCTCGGATACTTTTGTCTGCTTTTGAGACGTCAATATAAAGTCGTAAATTGTCGTCTCAAAAACCAGCCTGTGATTGGTTGAAAATTTCCTGTGGTAATTTAATAGGTTCCTTGAGAAGAAACCCAAAATTTAAAATTATCTTCAAAGGAGGGGCCAAAATATTGATTACTTTGTCAAGTTAGGCAGATAAACAACGCTGTATTCAATGCAACGACCCTTTCTATCAAAAGTTAAAGATAAGATGAGTTTAAAAGCTGCTTTTGTTCGTTTGAATGGTTTGTTTACATGGAGCTGTGCCCACGCTATCCCACCATCATAATTTGAAAAAAGTTTTGGGCTACATCCTTGACAAGTTTGCGTTATTCACTCATTTTTTCGACGTTTGTAACTTTGAAAACTTCAAAAAGATGTTCTATCAAATTTGTTCTATTTCAATGAGCAATTTATAGCGTGAAAAGTCTGTGTTTTTGAAACTTTTTTTGCAAAACAAAAAATGATAATGCGTACAAAATGTCGTGTACGTCAGCTCGTTACTAGTAAGAATTTCAGGTTTGATCAGCACAAGTTATCTTCAGGTTTGCTTTCTTTTTTCCCGAAAAACAGTTGAATCGTGATACAAAACTAATTTTGATTTTGAGGCTTCAATACTGTATTATACTGACGGCGTTGAAAGAAAATATATTCTCTGTATTGGGCTCCGTCACTTTGGAATATATTTTCTCCCGACTAGTCGTCAATATAATGCATTATTACACGACTAAGACAGTCAGAGGGCCAATAACTAAAATCAATTAATCAGAATGCTCGATTGCCAGTCCAATATTCTCTAAGTATTGGGGTGTTGCATTGTGTGACACCCCAAAAAACTCTTGTTGCGCGCAACATTGCAAGAAAATTTGCACCGTGTGTCCCGGCCTTTAGTATAGTCAAGTGATTGTATTTAATATATTTTAAACCTATTTTATGTCATAAATATTATATATTAATTTAGTATATTTTAGTGTTTGTAAACATGAGCCTAGTGCTTGGGAGATTGGGTGACCATTAACTACACTATCAACTTTAAATACATGTACATGTATGTAAATTAGTGTATTGTTTTGCATTTAGTACTTACATCACTCTTCAGAGAAACTTTCTTCAACCATTTCTTCTTGTAGTTTGCCTTAAATCAAGCACAATAAGACATTATTAAAATGACAAAGTATTATGAAAAGCTATGATAATTAGAATTAAAGTGGGATTTACACAAGACAAGACAATTCGACAATGGCTTGTGATATTATTCATTGTACGATAAAATGAGGCTATTCTGAGCGAGAACAAATAAAAAAAGGCTTAAAAAGTCATATACATGTAGGCTGGATATGTTCTCGGCCCTTCAATTGAAGAGGTACCTAGAAAAAAGCCCTAAGTGACTTCTGATAAACTGCTAGATTCTCATTTCAAATTGCCTTGTATTCCCTTGTGAAACACAGGGAGAATTTGACGTCACATCAAAAGTCACTTAGGGCCTTATTCTGTGCACCCCTTCATTATTGTGAGTTCAATAAAACTGTAAAATAATGAATACATGATAATGCGAATGTTGTGGTTTAAATTTTCTCTTTGGTTTGAAAATTTCAAACCAGTTTAATTTAAATTGTCTTTGTTTTAGATCATTACCATACTCTGAGACAATTAAAGGAAAATAAAAATTGAAATCAGTGGTTTTAAAAATTTTAAACCAAAACAAAAATTAAACCACAACATGTATATGCAAATAAATTCATATGAACTGCAGTAGAAAAAATAAAATAGAATGTCGTCATTGCAGTTATACAGTTTCCCCTGCTTCACAAACATTAAACACTTGATAACTCTAACTTTCAATAACTCAAACAATTTTGTCTTGTCCATATTATTCACTTAGTGGAGGTGAATGGTGGCAGATACATGTACTGTATTTCCTGAGTCGCCAAGGAAAGTATCTACCACTCTTCACCGACGCTGAGGTGAATGATAAATTGTTTTTAATTAAAGTATTTTGTGGTTTAAATTTTTCTTTGGTTTGAAAATTTTTAAACCAGTTAAATTTTTAATTTCCATTGTCTCAGATTTAATATGGTACCATAATCTGAGACAAATAAAAACAAAATTATATACCACCCAAGCAAATACCCAAATAGATACTTTATTTCTCACAAATGAGGAAAATACTTGCACCAAAAATCAAGAACAATGCTGGAAGGTGAGTAGCAAATACTATCCCAAGTTCAATTAGCCAATCACAGCACACAAAAAAACACTATCTTGCCAGTACTTCAGGTAATCGAATTATACTTTTACCGAACATTACAATGTATTTTATTTAAGGGATGGCACAGCCTTTTGAATGAGTATTAAACTAAAATAAGTTGGTAATACCTTTTTCAGGCCATCATAATGAATTCTTCTTTGAGATTCTACATCACTAAGTGAGTCATCAGTGGCCCTTTCAAGAAATGAAGATAATTTGATATTATCAATAGTGACATTTCATCGTCAGTAATCCTATCAATAACCATGTATGTAAAACTGAAATATTCAGGCTTAGCATAGGCAGGATTTGTCAAAGAAGATGTCCACCTCTTGGGTACTCTAGAGAATTTATATTATAACTATGTAAGCAGCACCTCCAGTTAAAACCACTTTTTTCAAATCCCAAGGAGGTCACCTATACTAAGAGCTTTAACTGTATCACTAATGCTACTTGTGTATACTGGTGTTTATATGATGTATCACCTAGAGTTTAGTATGTACACAACACTATGACAACCAGCAGAGTGGTAAAACATCCATTTCAAACTGAAATGGAAGCAACACAATTCTAGTGACACGTGATCACCATTTTGTTGATCATGTAATCAGTTAAGCTGAGCTAGTCATGAATGAATTTAAATTTGTTTGTGGTCATATCTGGTCAAGCATAAAGTAATAACATCTCTTGTACCCCAGATAATGTCCACAAGGATCCACAAAGTGGTCAGTGGACCAGGAGGTGGTCCATGGACCAGAGCCCATAAGGAAGTGTATGGACAGTGTCTAAAAGGGTCCATTGAAGGGCAGCTTGGACCAGATCCACAGCTACATGTTGAAAATTAACATTTGCCCCAAAGACTTTGAGTTTCTCAAGCCTGGAATCAAATAAATTTCATATAAGATGACTTTTCCAAGATTGTGCAGTTCCAGAAAATATCCAGACCCCTCCCACAAAGGGAATTTCAAACAGGACTCCCCCCCCCCCAACCCCTTCGGATTTTCCATTTTCACAAGGAAACGTTGACCCCCACCCCTCTGGAATTTCCACAGTAATATTTCCCACCTCCCATACCCTCTGGAAATTTTTTTTTCCTTTAGCAGGGTTCAAGAGTTGAACAAACACTAAACCAAAGGCCGCATGTCGATAGACATTAATTTGTTAATTTATTTTATAAATGATCCTAAAGCTGCGTTAAACGAATGCCGTAAATTAGCTTTAAAAAATAACATCAACTCAATTTCTTCATCCAAGATCCTGTCTAAAACTTGCACAATATTGCTAGAACTCGAAGGGGGTTCGCATTTTAAGCTCTCGATTTACTAAAAAAATGTTCTGACGAAACTGACCCGTTGCATAACTTGACATGAACACGATCGTCAACAAACTGCAATACTACCATCAGTGAGAAAAAAGGGAGAAATAAACGAGTAGCTAGTTTTCTGTTGTTACCTGGCCATATTTCAGCCTCCTGTAAAAACAGCCAAGTGATTTGTCACTTTGTTCATCGACAACGCACTCGAGTTTCTTGTATTGATCGCGGAACGTTCGTGGTAGCTGGTATAAATTATCTCTTACCGCAGGTAGCCACTCCTGTTTGTCTTAATCGTTGGAGACTGGTAACAAGTAATGGTGGGTTTATCTGCTTCACGAAAAGTATTTGTCTTTAATTGTTGCTAGTTTGCATCCAAAGAACTTTTAAGAAAGTAAAAAACAGGGGCGGATCTAGGGGGAGGGTGCAGGGGGTGCGCACCCCTCCCCCCCGAGATGACCTAGTCTGCGTTGTTCGCTTTTAAAATTTGTTTACGTCACCCTTCAGTTACGTCATTCCTTAGAGGTGCACCCCCTCCTAAGAAAAATCCTGGATCCGCCCCTGAAAAATGTTTTTTAACTGCAGCACAGTTAGGACAATTGCAGGTTGTCTGATTTAAGCTTCAGAACGACCTGCAAAAATTGGTTAGTGACACTTATGGAGTCAATACAAATTCACGAAAAATCAATCATTTTCACAACCATTCGGACGTGAATTTGGCCTCCAAACCCCTCACCTTCGGAATTTCCTGATCCATTGACACCCCCCCCCCCCCCCCCCCCCCCCCACGGAATTTCCAATTCCCTCTGTGGTGGGGGTCTGGATATTTTCTGGAATCACACATTTTATTTTTCTATGTCTATTTTTCTATGTCTGCAAGGTTGGTTCATTTTCCATTTTCTGTCCAGTATAAGGTATTGTTAAGTAATTAATATTTATAAGTTACCTCAAAAGATAGCAGCAGAATGCAAAACAAAGTCCAACAATAAGGAAACCAATAAAGAGAATAGGTAACAAGAACAAAATTGGATCAGTCAGATCAATATCTTTGTCACTCATGGCCAGCAGTGGATATCTGCTCTCCTTTATCCTGAAATGAAACAGCAGTGTTGAAGCTGAGCAGCTCAGTTAGGCTGTGGTCCCAGTAAAATTTGGCTGCCGCCACATCCCCAAAGTCTACTTTGAGTCAAAGAGCTATATAAATAAAATGGCTTTGGCTCAAATGCTTAGAAAAATACCACATTTCCTTGACTAAGTGTCCGGAAACTTATTTCAAAATTATTTCCTTTATTCTTTAAACCTTTTCCTCATTAAAAAATTGGCTTGAATTTTGAACAATTCATGACATAAATTCAATCTTTTCTTATTATCTTTTGAATAATGTGGGAATGGGGGTATTTCAGTTACTTTTAATAACACTAAGTGAACCTCTTATTCATTGGCAAGCACTTACTTAACAGACATGTGACCTGACAAACTAGTGGCCCTTGAATTCCAGGTTAAATTAGTAAGAAATATGGTAGTGTATGCTTAAACACCCAACTACTTTGTTTTAATGTGAAAGTTTATTGACACCCTTATAATAATTCACTACTTCCTGCTGCTGAGTCTCTACTTTGAGCCCTGTTTCTATCAAACAAAAGTGGCTTTTAACCTTGTAGTCTCTCAGAATTGTAATCTACTATTTTGTATGGCAAGGACATACAGAATTATCAGCCTGTTGAAGATCGCTTAGCTGTCGCCATGTTGTTGTTCAACATGAGTATGTCCCTAGTGCTGGGATCATCTAACATAGATTGTGATAACATATTTAGCTAGGATCTTCTAGCATCTAGAATCATCAGGGCTCGAGACTAACGGTAGCCAAGTAGCCAAAGTCTAGTAAAAATTCAGTTTTGGCTAGTGGATTTTTGCTTTCACTAGCCATTTGGGCTAGTGAAAATCGTAAAGCACCGGACAGAACCAAACTAAAAGTTATTTCTGATGAATCGCAAAAGCCAATTGACAGACCAAAAGCCGTGAAACATAGCTGTATAAACTGTAGACAGTCACAGATATCATATTTTTAATGCCTTCAACCAATAATTTGAAATGGCGATAAAGTTTTTTTTGGAAACCGATTTTCTTTTTCTGTGTGACCAAGTTTTTGTTAGAGCCGGAACACCGGGATCTCTACTTGGCTATTTCAATTCTTGTTCCAGGTATTTCTTACGAAAAATGTGCTAATGTAGGGAGTTCAGAACATTTAGTACAGTAACAGTCTTGTTCGTTCTATGTTTCTCCATGTTTCGTTACGTATGACGTAAATCTTGTCTTCAGAACAATTTTCGGTACGATATTAGTTATATCTTATTGAAGCTTCCTCGTACATTACATTAGTACGTTTGTAATAAGGTCTTATCTTACGTTTTCCCCTACATTGGTACAGAGTGTACGTTCGTAAGGTGTTATTTTTATCTTCTCGACGTTTTCCGTACGTTCGTAAGGTATTACTAGTCTTACCTTCTCGACGTTTTTCCGTACGTTTGTTCGTTTGTAAGGTGCTAGTCTTATCTTCTCGACGTTTTTCTGTACGTTAGTACGTTCGTAAGATGTTAGTTTTTTCTTCTCGACGTTTTTCCGTACGTTAGTACGTTCGTAAGAAATAAATGATGTTAGTTTTTTCTTCTCGACGTTTTTCCGTACGTTAGTACGCTCGTAAGATGTTAGTTTTATCTTCTCGATGTTTTTCCGTACATTTATTCTTTCGTAAGATGTCAGTTTTATCTTCTCTATGTTTTTCCGTACGTTAGAACATCTGTAAGGTGTAGTCGTATTTTCTCGACGTTTCTCCGCAGGTAAGTACGTTCGTAACGTGTTAGTCTTATCTTCTCAACGTTTCTTCGTACGTTAGTATGTTGTAAAGTGTTAGTATGAGATTAAAGAAAAAAACTAAAAGATCAATATGTTTCCAAGTCTCATAGATTTTTGTTGTTAACCAGTATGACAAGATCATGTTATTGCACCCCCCCCCCCCCCCCCCCCAAATCCCCACCCTACCTCCCGTACAAGGTTGGCTAGTGAAAATATATTTTGGCTAGTGAATTCAAACCTGTCACTAGCCACTAGGCTAGTAAGCTGGAAAGTTAGTCTCGAGCCCTGATTATTCATCCTGGCACTAGGTAGATCATAGCAATAGGATCTTACTACCCCCATGTAAACAGGCCTTTAGACCTGCGCAGCTAGAGCAAAAACAAAGTAGGTAGGTATCAAGATCCACCCAATGTTGCCTTGCAATGAAACAACTCACTGCAAGAATCTGTGGGCCAGCAAAAACTTGATAGGAATATCTTCTAAAAGGAACTGTGAAGTTGACAGCTCAGTTGCAAACACATGTAACTTGATGCAACTGCACTTTTCGAGGAAGGATGAACATATTGAATTTTCTAAACGTTTCAGTCATTGGCCCTTCACCAATTGCCTAATAGTATCACAGGAAACTAACTGTGTAATTACTTTAATTTAAATTGTCAGGCTTAAGGATTTTGCACGCAGACTCGAAAATTGCGAGTACAAGAAGAACATGGCTCAAGCTTTGACTCCTAAAAATAGAGGATTAGGCTGGTAAGAGGCTGAAATTCTTTTCTCATAAATTGGTTTTATACGTACAATACACCAATATACTATTTAGCTATTTGTGATATTTGCACTGCACTTCAGACCCCGTGAAATGATCGAAAATTATATTAGAGACAATGCGATAGGAAAATGAAAGCAACCTCCTCTTTCCGATGAGAGCACTTATCCAAACATTGTAGGCTTATTAACACCGCAAATTCAAATTGAATGACTCAGTTAGCTGAACCATCAGCCCCGATCAATCCACAGTTGATAAACTTGAGTGTTCAAAGGGGAATTTAAATGTAAAAGCAAGCCGAATTAACTTCATTTCCATAACTATGGTCCCGAGACCCGACCGTTGTTGTTTGTTTCGACACGATCAAAACAACAAATTACGCTTCATGCAATTTCCGATGTTTATAGTTTGCTCTCATAGAATCTAGCTTAACAGGACTCAAGGAATAACAAAGTTAAGGTATTTGAAGTACAAAACTAACCTGGTTTAGCCATTGTGATCAATACTTATTTCCCCAGCTTGCGAGTCGTTCCATCTTCTGCAACGCATTTATACAATGTATGCTCTCCTTCCCAAAGTGCACAGGGAAATATCAAACCCCAAGCAGGTGGGAGGAGGGGTGGGGACAGTGGCAGCCAACTGAATTTTAAATAATTTAATTGGGTATCGAAATCCTTTTTCACAGTCAATATAACTACCGGTATTCAACTGGCGAAGAAGTCCTGGGTGACAAGATCTATACTTGGTAGACGAGCGCAAGAAAAAATAGGAGAAAGATTTCAAGTCGACAAAGAAGGGAGGGAGGGGGAACGATACAATTGATGTATCACTTGAACAATGCCCCTATCCCTAATCCCCCATCCCAGCGGGACAAATCTTATGTTTTCTTAGCGAATCACAGACATCGTTTGGACAAGTGCTGGGCTACACGGGCTGGAAAGACGTGCATCAGTACCAATTTTAATATAAAATTGGAAGAAACCATCGCCAAAAGTGATAGAAGCAAAGAAATATGAAAAACAATATAATGGCAGGAAAAGTCAAAATTTCACAAGAATGGCAAGTTTTGATTTCTGTCATTTTCTTGACCGCCTGTCAATGCAATAAATCAAATTTCATGAACTGTAATCCACTTCAATCCTTGCAATCCTTCGCTTTATCTCCAAATTACTGCTTTTGTTTTGCTCTGTAGAATATTTTTATCCGATTTTGGTGGCATTTGGCGATACTACGTGAAAAAAAAGCTAAGCGAAATTTTGCTATTTCGGTGGGACAGTGTCTCTTTACGGACAGAATTCCGAAATTAAACGGCACCTACCCACCGACCGATGTTGTAAAGTGTTAGTATGAGATTAAAGAAAAAAACTAAAAGATCAATATGTTTCCAAGTCTCATAGATTTTTGTTGTTAACCAGTATGACAAGATCATGTTATTGCACCCCCCCCCCCCCCCCCCAAATCCCCACCCTACCTCCCGTACAAGGTTGGCTAGTGAAAATATATTTTGGCTAGTGAATTCAAACCTGTCACTAGCCACTAGGCTAGTAAGCTGGAAAGTTAGTCTCGAGCCCTGATTATTCATCCTGGCACTAGGTAGATCATAGCAATAGGATCTTACTACCCCCATGTAAACAGGCCTTTAGACCTGCGCAGCTAGAGCAAAAACAAAGTAGGTAGGTATCAAGATCCACCCAATGTTGCCTTGCAATGAAACAACTCACTGCAAGAATCTGTGGGCCAGCAAAAACTTGATAGGAATATCTTCTAAAAGGAACTGTGAAGTTGACAGCTCAGTTGCAAACACATGTAACTTGATGCAACTGCACTTTTCGAGGAAGGATGAACATATTGAATTTTCTAAACGTTTCAGTCATTGGCCCTTCACCAATTGCCTAATAGTATCACAGGAAACTAACTGTGTAATTACTTTAATTTAAATTGTCAGGCTTAAGGATTTTGCACGCAGACTCGAAAATTGCGAGTACAAGAAGAACATGGCTCAAGCTTTGACTCCTAAAAATAGAGGATTAGGCTGGTAAGAGGCTGAAATTCTTTTCTCATAAATTGGTTTTATACGTACAATACACCAATATACTATTTAGCTATTTGTGATATTTGCACTGCACTTCAGACCCCGTGAAATGATCGAAAATTATATTAGAGACAATGCGATAGGAAAATGAAAGCAACCTCCTCTTTCCGATGAGAGCACTTATCCAAACATTGTAGGCTTATTAACACCGCAAATTCAAATTGAATGACTCAGTTAGCTGAACCATCAGCCCCGATCAATCCACAGTTGATAAACTTGAGTGTTCAAAGGGGAATTTAAATGTAAAAGCAAGCCGAATTAACTTCATTTCCATAACTATGGTCCCGAGACCCGACCGTTGTTGTTTGTTTCGACACGATCAAAACAACAAATTACGCTTCATGCAATTTCCGATGTTTATAGTTTGCTCTCATAGAATCTAGCTTAACAGGACTCAAGGAATAACAAAGTTAAGGTATTTGAAGTACAAAACTAACCTGGTTTAGCCATTGTGATCAATACTTATTTCCCCAGCTTGCGAGTCGTTCCATCTTCTGCAACGCATTTATACAATGTATGCTCTCCTTCCCAAAGTGCACAGGGAAATATCAAACCCCAAGCAGGTGGGAGGAGGGGTGGGGACAGTGGCAGCCAACTGAATTTTAAATAATTTAATTGGGTATCGAAATCCTTTTTCACAGTCAATATAACTACCGGTATTCAACTGGCGAAGAAGTCCTGGGTGACAAGATCTATACTTGGTAGACGAGCGCAAGAAAAAATAGGAGAAAGATTTCAAGTCGACAAAGAAGGGAGGGAGGGGGAACGATACAATTGATGTATCACTTGAACAATGCCCCTATCCCTAATCCCCCATCCCAGCGGGACAAATCTTATGTTTTCTTAGCGAATCACAGACATCGTTTGGACAAGTGCTGGGCTACACGGGCTGGAAAGACGTGCATCAGTACCAATTTTAATATAAAATTGGAAGAAACCATCGCCAAAAGTGATAGAAGCAAAGAAATATGAAAAACAATATAATGGCAGGAAAAGTCAAAATTTCACAAGAATGGCAAGTTTTGATTTCTGTCATTTTCTTGACCGCCTGTCAATGCAATAAATCAAATTTCATGAACTGTAATCCACTTCAATCCTTGCAATCCTTCGCTTTATCTCCAAATTACTGCTTTTGTTTTGCTCTGTAGAATATTTTTATCCGATTTTGGTGGCATTTGGCGATACTACGTGAAAAAAAAGCTAAGCGAAATTTTGCTATTTCGGTGGGACAGTGTCTCTTTACGGACAGAATTCCGAAATTAAACGGCACCTACCCACCGACCCCCCCCCCCCCCCCCCCCCCTTCCAAAAGACAGAAACTGAAATACAGAAGCGCATACCCAATGATTCAGACCGTTTCTTCTTTCTTGTAGTTCTCTTGAAATCGCATCGTATCAACAGTAAGATTAAAATGGTTTCGAAGCAGATATTTTGATAAAGCAAACTGGCAAGCAAAAGATTTCATTGTCGAAACGCAACTTCATGTTCATATTTTGTATCAAACACAGAACTAAATACAGTAAATGATATTTGTATTCATTAACACTTTTCGACGCGGAAAAGGTAAATATATCGTTAGTCCGATATAGCTTGGTCAATACGTTTTGCTTGAGAAATGCAAAGTTTATATTATAAAAAGAATATAAAAATGTCAGTCATCATGCCTTTTTATTCGTAATTTGCTTACCCTTTTCCCCAGCAACCTCAAACGTCACTTTTCAAGATTCACCTGCAAATTTCCACGTTACATTGTAACAGTACGAATATTTTGGGACATGAAAACGGTGTTGTATTATTCCGTTCAAACCGATTTTGTCTACTTTCTTCTCCGTTTCTTCAGTCAAAAATAGGAATATCCGGGGAATCTCTGTTCATCATATATGACAGCCATACCGCTCCTTTAACTTTCAAACGTGAACCAAATCACGTAATTCGACAGAAACTCGCTTCCTTGGAAAACGGGGGTTTTACACTTAACAAGAGGCTAAACATAGCCTATACTCATGCGCATGAGACTCTAAGACAGGTTGATTGAAGCTACCAATTTTTCTGTAGTCACTTTGAATATTTAATTTATGGATTCTGATCAAACCCACACTAGTGTAATACTTCCCAAACGTTAACCGTGAATAATTTCTATTACATTGGGTTATTCCAGAAAGAATCCACCGCCCCCCGCCCCCCCCCCCCCCCCCCCCCCCCCACCACCGACGGATGGCAAGATTGTTTGACCCCTTCCCCCCTCTCTCCCGCCTCGATTTCCAAGCCCAGAGACCCCTTCTCCTGCCCGGATTTCCAATAAATTTGTGGAAGCCCTAAATTTACAGGTAATGAAAAAAGTACATGTAATCGGTGATGAGTGCTATAAATTGGTGAAACATTTTAATAAAAATAAATATTGCGTGACACATCATGACCCCCCCCCCCCCCGTTTGATTTCAAGTCCAAATCGAAATGAAATTTTTCCATAAAGCTAGTTCTTTAAATAACTGCTTTGATTTTGCCATGTATTAGTTTTTTCCAGGCTTCACAGTTTTTTCAAAATGTTGTCGCAAATACACTTCTTTCATATATGCAAATTTCGTGTGGAATGTAATTCGATCGTGCGCTGCTTGTACCAAAATATTTGTTCTAAAGGTCAAAACTTTTTAATGAAACTCGTATTTCCTTGAATGAAAATGTCTTTCCCTTGAATATAAGAGTTAAACGCTTATCAGAATTCAGTGATTTTCTGCTTCCGGAAGGCTTGGCGATTTATTTATCCTCATTGCAGCGCGCAGCGCTGCGAATTATATTATAAACGCAGCGCAGCGAATTATATTATAAACATCACAAAGTAATATTTAAATTCAGCAACCTGCTTTATTATATCTAGTGTTTTCTAAAATTTCCGACTTTCTTGTGTATATATTATGCCATTCTTATCCGTAAAGATGATTCGCATAATGTTTTCGCGAATCAAAAAATCTTGAAAGCAAACTTTATTTCAGAAAGCGCTATTTAATTCAATTATATTTACTAGTGTGCCTTACCATTGGGTAGGACTAATCTGCGGAACTGCAGACCGCGGAACCTGCGGAACCTGCGGAACCTGCGGAACCTAGATTTTTTTTAAATAAAATGATAGTACAAATCATAAAATGGTCTACAAGTGATTGATTTCTCAATAAACAGTCAGAAGAAAAAGAGATAAAGAAACGAAATGGGAAAAAAGGGTCGGGAACCGGACAAAATAAATTAAGTCACGCGTCACGCAATTGTACGCGTAGTTTTGTTGTGAATATCGAATCAGGATTTCAGTTTTCGATTGACAGTTCTACTTCACGTCAAAATGGCCGAATGGCGCCATGCGTTGAATTGTGAGTCTGATAACGAAAGTTTTCGTGAAACATAAATTCTGGGCGATTTATATGATAGCAGATAAGTTACTAGGCATCTGATTGTATTCAACCCAGTTGCGTTCTCAATTTTCCATATATATTTCCGGCAAACTTGCAGTTAAAATTATAAGAAGTTAATGCATCAGTCAATTGAAACCCTGGCCCCCTGCCCCCCTGGCCCCCGACCCCCGGGACTTAGCGGGGGATTTAACACTCACCAAGTGTTAAAATCGGCCTAATACCCGGCCTTCGGGGCCAAGACCTCTGTTAAAAGCCCCGCATAGGTGGGGCATACGAACCAAATAAAGAAACAAATCAAATCGGGATCGTTGTTATAGTCGATAATATCGTCAAAACTTCATCTGTCTTCGGTTCTATCATTAAAAACTATTCATTCAATAAGCCGCGCTTTAAATTTGCGGCGCAAGCCGGCTTTCAACATACTGATTTCACTCAAAAATGATAAAGGAAACGTAGTTCCTCTCTCCCCTCTGACGCCATCCTGGAAGAGTCTTGCTGTCGTCCCCACTTTAGATAATCGCGTGCTCTAAAATTACCGCTCATTCCCTGATTGACTGACGTTTAGTTAAATTCACCGCTTACTGGGGTGCGTTAAATCCCAGCTTTGGACGCGTTAAATTCCCGTTATGTCCCGGGGGTGGGGGGCCGGGGTTTTCATTGACTAATGGCGCCATGCTTAGTCCGTTGACTCTATTTCACCTTAATCTGAAATTTTCAGACTAACATCTGGGCAAATACTTGTTATAGTTTTGCACAAGAAGGACAAAACATGTTAATTTGCACTTCGTGGCCCAAGGTGGCATGCACGTTAGGCAGGCATTCTCAATAAGTTGAAATTTGGACATCTGCAAGGTTGATATGAGGAACAAGTCTGTTATATTTAACTTTATCGGGTTCAAATTATCTTTTATCTTTTATCAGTGAAAATTACACATGTGAACCGCCAAGCCACAGATGCACGATTTCTGTCTCAGTGTAGGCAAACGCGAACGATGTAAGCAGGTGTTAAATCTGTTTGAAACTTAACTGCAGGCTTGCTTTAAAATCTGATGTCAAAAGTACAATTTCAAAAGCCCCGAAGTTTTAAAGAAAGAGATTTCCTTGCAAGACATAAAAACAACAACAACAAAAAAACAAATGTCACGACGCTGACATCACCTTGAGAGTGGCAGGTACGATTTTTCGCTTCTCGATCCGATCTCATTTTGATCTAAGTCTTGTCGCTGAAATAGATCGTGACGACTACCTCAAAACACGTAAAACGTTTTGTTGGCAATTATGGCTGTTTAGGACGGAAATAATTTGTTTTCCGTCTATTTTTCCCTAAGGTTATGGCCGCTGGTTGCGTTTCCATTGAGTTATAACTTCTGTTGTTTGCATTTGTTTAAATTAAGAGTGCGTTCTTTTGGGATGATCCAGATCAGGATCAGTGATCTGAGATCAATTGGATCATGGCACCGTGATCTAAGGATTCGGCAAATCAACTCTGAGCAAGGACTCACAGGTGCACAGTGATCCAAGTGATCTCGGATCGCTGATACTGATCCGGATCAACCCAAAGGAACTCACCCTAATGATTTCAAACTGAGTTGGGTTTTTAATTGATTTCTAACTGTTCTGGGTACAAATTTAAATTGTAAGTGATTTGAAACTGTTTGGGGTATTTAAAGTTACTTTATTGTCAAAAATAGGTATTTTAAAGAGATTCGTACGTAAGAGATTAACACGTTAATAAATAAAAGTTGTGTTTACGGTTACGGTGAAATTAATAAAGCAGTATTATCACAGCAAGCACAGTTTAACAACAACGGGCCACAAAATGAAACAGAACATTCATTTGGGCAGCATGTTTAACCTTCGCAGATTTTTCACAGATAGCATGACGAGCGTTAGGAAAGGTAGGAGATACAAGTATGATATAAAATATAATTTATGCTTTTATAAAGGCTAAAAAAATGAGTTGGCGTTTCCTTGCCCCTTCACTCCATCAAGAAGAAAAGTCGTTAATATATCATTTCCCTGAATTTTTTAACAGCTTATTATAGTTGGGAATTGTCATGATATCATAGTCAAAACTCGATCGGAGGTGAATAAATCAACACTACCTTTGGTAATCCTCAATTTTCCCACCCTATTTACGACATTGAACCCGAAGATCTTTGTACGAGCATTATACTGGGGTGATGTGACATCAAAGGTGAAATCAAAACCGATTTTAAATGTACATACATGAGCAACTTACCGCACTGCTGAATACAAAGTACCGAGAAGTGGTTCAATTTTATCTTTTTACCTTCAATATTATCTTAATCATTTCACTTTCTTTTACCTTAATGAACCCTTAACATAAAAAATTAAACAATAAACGGTATTTCAGTACAATAAACTCACGCCGTTTTAAGCAAATGAAAGATCCTCGCAGTAATGTACTCAACTTAAGCAGTTGAGAAAAGCAAGCTTAAAATGTATATTTCATATGCTTAAAATGTATATCTGCAGTACAAATATTCCATATATTCATCACATAAACTCACGGTGTTTTGTACTGTAACAGTTTGCTAGGAGAACTGTCAATCGAAAACTGAAATCCTGATTCGATATTCACAACAAAACTACGCGTACAATTGCGTGACGCGTGACTTAATTTATTTTGTCCGGTTCCCGACCCTTTTTTCCCATTTCGTTTCTTTATCTCTTTTTCTTCTGACTGTTTATTGAGAAATCAACCACTTGTAGACCATTTTATGATTTGTACTATCATTTTATTAAAAAAAAATCTAGGTTCCGCAGGTTCCGCAGGTTCCGCAGGTTCCGCAGGTTCCGCGGTCTGCAGTTCCGCAGATTAGTCCTACCCCCTTACCATG
>JAJLRJ010000018.1:0-37482 GCA_024195265.1 Dendrophyllia cribrosa | reverse complement strand
TACAAGTATAGGCCAGCTGTTGGTGCAGGTAGGTAACCAGACAAAACACTGGTCAGATTATATCTCTTGTAATTTTATTTCCAGAAGATTATAAGCAGAGAGGAAGCAATTAAGGCACCCATGCAAAAGAGAGCCAAAGGAGTTATAAACCTCCTGAAGAGCAAGGCAGTGGATGAAAGAGGAATATTTTACAGCCTTTCAGTTGAGCTTCGGCTATTAAGGATACTCCCAAACTTCAAAGGTGACCTTCAGGAAAAATTCATACACTCACCAGTTTCAAAAAAGTATATTTACAAACCATGTATCAATAGAAAGCTTTATAAAATTAATGTAGTTTTCAATAAAAATATAATTACTTAAGCATCTTTTTCTATTACAATGTGCCTGGAGCCAGTAAACTCACAAACAAACAAAGGTTTGTTTAATCGACTTTATCTGGCTATGGAATGCCACAGCAGGAGTGAAATAGCTGCACAGAGTTAATACAAGGTATCAATCAACAAAACTCTTGAAGTACATCCCAAATTAACAGTCTTTTTGTTTGTTTTCATTCTAGTTCCTACAGTGTTATACAATTCTCCTCAAATGTACCTCTATGGAAGGACACATTATTCCAGAGACTATGTTAACAAGTCTGCTGTTGTAAAGGTCATTTTAAAATTGACATTACATGTAGGACACATTGAGAACCCCAGTGGCCCAGTTTGACCATGATGGGAAGTCTGGTTATTAGTATACTACTGCCGGCGGGCAAGGCTTTAATAGGCCCTTTGCATAACGTCATAACGTGACTTGCATAACAATAGTGCCATCCAGTCACGGTTCAGTGATCGGAATGTTCCATTGTCTATTCATTGTTTTCGAAATCCCACTGTTCTGCCATCCGGTCACTCATTGTTTTGACATATTTGTGACGTTATGCAAAGGGCCTATTAGGTTTATGATTCAAGAACTTGTATCTTGCACATTTTATTGAGTTCTTTACTGGCTGAAGAAACTTTAAAGTCAAAACCACTTCCTTTTTTTTTTTAAAAATGGTACCTGTATACGAGGCAGTCTATGATTCGCTAGCCTGTTCCAGCCATTCAGACAGTGGGGAAAGCGCAAATAGTTGGGGAAGGCGCAAAGAAAAGTGAGAGAAAAAAATGCGGGGAGACGAGGGTTCCCTTGCCTCCTCTCCCCAGTCTCCCTGCATTTTTTCCGCTCGCTTTTCTTCGCGCCTTCCCCAACTATACAAGCTTTCCCCACTATCTGAACGTTTGGAACAGGCTAATGATTCGCCAGCAAATAGATGCCTCCATTCATGTTGTTTGGGGGGGGGGGGGGGGGGGGAGGGGGGGGGGGGGGGGTTAGGGTTGAGTGAGGTAGGTGAGAAGCAAAAGAAATAAGAAACAAATGTACAGTGATTGGGTGATCATAGCAAAAAGAAAGGGGAGCCACCAGGAGGGCATGGGAACTTGGAGTAACGGAAACAGGCACTGGCAAGTTCAGACCCCGTCTTTTCCCGTCCATAACTTTGAACTTTCCTGGTAACACCGGTACTGATATTAAAAAACACAAATATTAGAATGTGTTGTTCCTGAAAAAATCCATACCCCAGAACCAACACAGAGGGTTTTAATTTTACAACTAATTGATACTCTGAACATTATTCTTGATACTGATGACTACATTGAAACATAGGGTAAGTTCTGGTTAAATGCTTTAATGAGCCATAAATTGATTTCTCAATGCTTAAAACTGCTGGCACTGTTTTTCTCTCTTCTTTGTAGGAGAAAGGCAAACAGTTCAAATCAGGCCCAATTCCATCCCTGGATGAGTACCTGCAAACTGCAAAACCACATGGTACGAAACTGTCTTTAATGCTATTAAATTTTCAAAGTGTTACTGAAAGCTCAACTTGTTAAAAATATACTTTATAAATATGTGTTATAACTATGTTCCATGCGACAGTGCGTTTGTTGTTAATTCCTTTAAAACAACAAATAATAAAACAATTACTAGATACGGTTTTTGTGATATGTGGAATTACACGTCTCGGGATGTGTTATCAGCTGTCGATTATGCGGGATATCACAAAAACCTTATCCAAAAATTATTTATTATTGTCTTGCAGTTTGTGGATTATTCCTGTTGATAATTTCATACATGAAAGTTTGAACAAAGTATTTTTGTTATTCATTTGTTACAGAAAGGGAAAGTTTATTAAGAAAACTACAAAACATTGCTGTTAAAGACAAGCAACATTACCGTGACCCTAACTGGCTCTCACAATGGACTGGACCAGCATAAATCTGCTGTGCATTTATGAAAAGGTCAACTAAAACTTTGGTGGAATCACAAAGGAGTTTAATAATATAATTATTATTCCCATTCAACAATGATCCAGCTTTCCACTACGAAGCTGGAGAGAACATTAAAGAGTGATTTAAGAGCATTATATTATTATTTCCAAGATAATGAGATTAAAAGAAATGTCGCACTTTTCCTATCTCTATACTTTTTGTTCTTTGCAGTTTACGTCAATAACATATCATAACTACAGTAACTGACTGCTGTTTTTCAGTATTATTCAAGGTGGTAAATTCTTACCACACTAACAATCAAGCTTCCAGGAAAAAAAATAGGATTGACTGTTGTCAAAAAGACTTGACAGAGGTATTTACTCCTTGTCACTTAAATAAATATTATTTTAACAGCAGAATTGGCATTATGAAGTGATCAATTTTTTTCTATAACTCTTTTGAACATTTTGCCCTTGTTTACAAGGCTGTCGTTTAAAGTACTGGTAACATCATTCTACCTGGTTTGCTTAAGTGCTACATCTGCCTGCAATGTACTGTACTTTCATCTGATGTTTTGTTAGTAATAATATAATTTTATTACCTGGCTTTGTGCAGACAGCAATCTGATAAAAATGATATGCAAATTGCCACTATTGACTTCAGAATGGGGACATCTCTAACTAAACATGTTGTGACTTTAAAAAACAAAATTAAACTTGCCACTAAATAAACATTGCTTTTATTATTATGTACTATCAGAAGCTTAACAAATAAATCTGTTATGAGCTTCTGGTAGTATAATAACTTGGGAGTTACGTAATATCTGCAAACCTCTACTGGTGAAAGTGCATCAGTTAATTAAAGGTAGTCTGGAATCGTAGACTCATGGTAGTCATACTAACTAATTAAAGTCAAGCCTTTGGTGGCTTACATGATGTAATTGATGCTTTCTAGACTGTACATTAAAAAAGGTCAACACTAAGGTGTGTTCGATTGAACATATTTTTGAATAAGAAATGTTTTCAGGATTTGGAAGCCACTGGAAAACTAAACATCTATTGCTGTATTATATGCATGTTTAATTGCCAGATTTATACTGCAAAAGTGCCGAAACAAACAATTCTCAGAGACTATTCTGTTTACCGGTATTCTTACAATTTCCGGAAGACGGTCAATTGAGCGAGCCTTAACTAGTCCTTTTTTCTATGGTTCTCCATGTTGTGAATAAGTACTGAGGTCAATTTACTGATGCAAAGGAATGGCACTGCAATCCAAATTGAATTTGGAATGACAAACATTCCAGCAAAGGAAGGCCATTCCACATGTTTAAACAGGTCTTCATCACTGCACAGTGGTGTGGCCATAAGTGTAAAAAGGATGGTCTTGGCACAGGTCATTGTGCAAGCCACAAGTCCACATATCAGACAAGTGATGTTGGATTTGCCATGCTGAAAAAGGTGTACAGCTTTAGATTAAAATGTATGTGGTGAATAAGATGTACACTTTGGGCTTCAATCGAAGGCACCTATGAGCCAATTTGTAAAAATGAAACATCCTCACCCTTCAACACCATCCCCATGGGTAAAGCAGGTGACCATTACATATAGCAGGTTCACTGTTAACAACCGATTGATCAATTGAGCGTGATCGAGTGAAATTTTGCCTCGCTGCTATACATGTAACTCGTTCAATGGTTTTGAGTATTCACAAGTTAAATAATAATAAAAAGGACAGATTGCTTGGAACAAGATTTTCTGGTCAGTAGAAAAGGGTGCTTGATTTGCCTGAAAAATCTTGAAAGTTTGATCCAAGGAATAAGAAAACAAAATTAAGATTAATTGTCAATGGAGACTGGAAGAGAAAATAAAAGATCTCCAAATGTAATTGAACCTTAATAATTTATTAATAGTATTTTTTTTTTACAAAAGTGTGTTGCATTAAACTCACCAGAATCAAAGTAATGATGTTCAGGCACACTTCCACAAAGTTCATCCTAAAAATATGACAAAATGGGTAAACAAAACACAAATTAGGGGGGGGGGGGGGGGGGGGGGGGGGTGTCTTGGGTGGGTATGTGCTGCCCGGGTCTCCAAATTTGGACCCCGTTTTAGAAAGAATTTGCATTCAAAATGATACTCTGTTCTAGAAATAGGTCAATTTTTAATACCCCATTCTGGCTGCTGATAATTTGAAGCTTTTGTGTGGTCGAAATATTATACCCTGTTCTAGGAAATGTCCTTAAAATGGATACGCCATTCTAGATTAGGAATCCCAAAATCAAAACCTCGTTGGGAGGCACATACCTGTATAGGATTAAGCATAGCAGAAATCGTGGATGTGTGAGTGTCTATCATGCTGGAGTATGATGAATGCTAAATTTTAAACAAATTGGTCAATCACTGAGTTTAAACACAACAAGAGGCTACACTGGTAGCCTGTACTCATGCGCTTGCACAAAAAAGATATACAGTTTATTTTAAATGGGTCACGTACCCCTTCCCCCTCAACGAATTTTGCGTGACACACTTAAGAACGCGTCAAGACTCGTTTTCAGTACTCGCCGTGAACATTTAATTTATTGATTCCTGATCAAATCTACACTCATCTAATATTTCCAAAACAGTGACTTCTGTTACATTTGAAAAGGCTACATTTAAAAGCAATGAAATCAGTAAACGACTGGGCTATTTTTTAATTTTAGCAATTCTCAAAAACAGTATTACGCCCCTACGCGACTGTCTGTAATATAAGATTGCACAACTGTACTCGCTTTGAATATTTAATTTGTTGATCCCGATGAAATCCACACTCATCTTTTATTTCTCAAACCATGACTTCTTTCCGTTGCATTTGAAAAGACTGCTTTTTAAAGCAATGAAATCAGTAAACGACCGGGCTATTTTTTAATTTTAGCGAGGCGACGCTTGTGTAGTTAGAACTATAAAATTAGGTCTTTAATTGTTTTGTTTACATATATTGGATATTATTACGACTGAATTTAAGTGCGTTTTGTAAACATTTCTCCAACTAATGAGAACACAAACAAAAAGTCAATCACAAATTGATATCAACATAAATTCCCATCGAAAAGTCCAACTTATTTTACGGTAAAGTACCTCGGCTTCACTCGGCTGCTTGATAATTCTTTAAAACTCTGCTCGTTCGAAAGAAATAGCCCCGCATTGAATAAAATGTATGAAGTTCCCTGAAGCAAGATTTCGTCGCTTAAGTTATCCTTTTTCTCCACTACAGCGGCTTCTGAGTATTCTTTAAAGCCTTCTCTTTCCATTTTGAATATTTTAATGTGTGTTATTACTCCGATAAGACAAAACTATGGTTTTGAAAACCAAGCACATGCCGAGTGCGGCAGCCATTTTTGTAGAATTTGTATGCAGCCTGACGACCCGGTTCGTAATAATGTATGCGTGCATAAATTTGCATGCACAAATGTGACACCAAAAAAAATAAAAAACAAGAGGCTACACTTAGCCTATACTCATGCGCGCGAGACTCTAAGACGCGTTGATTGAAGTTACCAATAGTTTTTCTGTGTTACTAAATCGCATGCAACCGGTGTAAAATGGTTTATTCCAGAAAAAATCCCCCCACCCCGACGGATGCAATGTTTTTTTACCCCTCCCCCGCCCGGATTTCCCGGCCAGGCCGACCAACCCTCGCACCTTGATTTTTAACCCAGATACCCCCTCCTGCCCGGATTGCCATAAACTTTTTGTAGGCTCTAAATAAACAGGAAATCGCATTCAGGAGATCCGGGATTTTTTTAAAGTTTTCAAATCTTTGGTGAGAATTGCTATGAATTGGTCAAACATTTTGTAAATAAACGTTGCGTGACGCATTCACTAAAATCTTTCCGTGATTTTAAGACCAAATCGAAATGAAATGTTTCCATAACTTAAGGCTGGTTCTTTAAAAAAATGCTTTGATTTTGTCATCTATAATAAGTTTTTTCCAGGCTTCACAGTTTCTTCAAAGTGTTGTCGCAAATACACAATTTTGCTTTATGCAAATTTTATGTCAAATGTAATTTGATAGCAAGCTGTTTTTAAATTTTTTATATGGCCACTGAATCCAAAATATATTTTCTATAAAAGGTCGAAACTTTTGAATGAAACTCATATTTCCTTGAATGAAAATGTCTTTCCTTTGATTAAAAGAGTCAAACACCTTTCAGAATTCAGTATTTTCTGCTTCTAGAAGTCTTGGCGATTTGTTGTATCCTAATTACTGCGAGGAACCGGCTAGCGTCTGCGAAAATATAATAAACATCACAAAATAATTCAATTCAGCAACCTATTTTTATTATGCTTTCTAAAATCGCCGACTTTTCCTGTGTAATAGAATGCCAATCTTATCCGGAAAAATGATTCGCATAATGCTTTCGCTAATAAAAAAAAAACAGTTCTGAATGGTCAAAGGTACAGAAATGAAATGCTGGCGGCGTTTGAATCATGAGTTCGGATAGCTCATGGTCTGCAAACAAACACTTCGATTCAGAGCTCGATTTTTCACTAAAACCTTTTTCCAAACCACGAAAGCACCTAAAGTAATCTTTGAAAACAATACTTGGCCACATTCGGTGAAAGCTGTGCTTGGTAAAGTAGTAAAAAGAACGAGAAAGCTCCGTTTACCTTTCCCACGGATCCAAATTAAGCGCGCACGTACAAACAGAACTTCCTTGACAATCGAGTCGTCTAATCCGAAGCTATCAGAACTGTCTCATCGTACAGCAATCGGGTGAACTTGGCACAACTTCGCGCTTCGGAAAGTCGTACTTACTTACACAGGTGACAACATAGTGGTTACTAGTAACCTAGTGACCACAAAAAGTAATAAAGTCAGTAAAAATCGACATTAATATGACACGCATTCCCCAGTCCATAATCCACAGAAGTCCAGTCCCAAAGTCCAAATTTTTTATTAAATCTGATGGACTGAGGTAACGACGCTGTTTTGCCGTGTGTTTCTATTGTTCTTTCTTGAAAAAAGTCTTGAAATTACTCACCACAGGCAGCGAAGAACTGCTCCGATACAGACATTGCAAAGAATCGGCAGTAAAACGGGAAATAAATTGACAATATGCTTATCAGTGCGAGAGATCGATGTTTGGCATTTTTGCCTCGGAAGAACTCTGATTAAAAATAGCTCTTAGTTTTTTCAGAATCGCAACAAATTCGGCCTCAAGTTGTATGCTGTGTATAAAAGCAACGTTCACCTCTATGGGAGAAATACAGGACTGACTTATACACCAATAAGACCAAATGACGGAAAATGTTTGTTATGCGCATGCGTATCAAACATTTGTCTTATACTTCAATGTACCATAAGAAAAGAAGCAATTTATATTTTAATAATTTAAACAAGATAAGAAGACGTCCGACATGGAGAAGAGTTACTTCTTTCATTCAGTCATCGTACCTGCAAACCACGTTACTTTTGAATGTTTTATAAATGAAGGCTGTACCACAATGAAGCCAGTCATTCTTGTGAAAATAATATATACCTGACGTGAACATTACTAATGTGAGTAGGGTTGTAGGAGACGCTGTCGTGACACTTCAGTAACGATGTTTTGCCGGAAGTGAGAGTAGCCGGAAGTCACTAAACCGGAAGTGTAAAAAGCAAAGCTGTGAACCGGAAATGCACAATTTAAAATATGCGTGAATAAATTTGCATGCAAAATCGTGACACAAAAAAAAATAATAATAAAAAGAAAAACGAAGCCCATTTTATAACTCATGCCGCTACGAGCATGAGTAATGACGGAGAAAAACGAAGCCGGAACCTTACCTCATGCACGCTATGCACATGAGTAATTAGATAATGCTGGGGAAAATTGCTGCCCCACTGGCTCTTATTAACAACCCTGGCGGACAGGTAAAGTTCCAAAAAATTTACTAAACATTCAGCTAGCATAAATAACCCCCACCCCAGGGGGGTCAAAGTATCATATTGACTAAAATATGCACACATGTATCTGCATGAAGTTACAAAATTGATACTCTGATTACACATTCAAAATAAACAATCAGAAAATTATGTAGATAAGGGTCTGCATATTTTAACACATACTTTTTTAAGATTTCAGCAAACAAAAAGAAACTTGGGAAAATAATCAACAAAAAACTATTTGCCAAAATATATGCTGTTGTTTCACAAAACCTGTGCAAACAGTTAATTCAATTACAAAGTATAATTTTATTTGGCTACAGCAGCTAATAACAGCCCAAATGTAAATAATTATTTGAGCTATTTTGAAAAAAATAGCTCATTAGCAGGCGCAAAGGTTGGTTTGTGATGTTAGTATGTTTGTTAGCTTGTTTGTTTGTTTGTTTGTTTGTATGTATGTCTTGGGTTATGTCACACCAATCAGATTGCCTCTAGTATGTACACCGTGTACTATGTCAGCCAATCAAATTTTCGCTTCTAAAATGGTATTACTGAAGGTCAAAGAAGGGCACTTGACATGAATTGAAAATCAGCCATCTTGAATCTCCGCGATTGTTGCCGCAAACACTAAAAGTGTAAAGTTTTGAAAATTTGTTGCTTGGGAACTGTTCTCTAATCCCGACTGGCTTGCTAACCTGGCAATATCAAGGACATTTATTCGGAAATACCGCCTATAATGTGTCCTATGCATGAATGGTAGAATGGTCTGCGGGGGATGAGACGTCCAAAAAATGTGGACTACGGTTACGTTCATAGGTGAGCTTATACTGAAGTATGAGTATAGTTTTATTGCAAAAACGGCAAGCCGATTTCAAATAATATGATGCGGAACATGAATTGTATGTTTCAAGCCTGGGTTTCAAGAGATTACTATTTAAAATTGGATTTTTTTTGTCAGACACGCTGTCTGCACGTGAAAATGTTGAACTTTGTCCTTATAGAAACTTGTCCGTGATGCATGGAGTTCAACAGAGAAAATGTAATGCAATTAATCTACAATTTACAGTATGTAAAACGTTTATCTTTCTTTGAATTAATGTGAGCTGATGTGTAGGTTATTAATTGTATGCCTCAAGCGATTACTATAAGCGAGAAGCGACTGTATTTTGTATGAGCAGTCACGTTGTGTGCACGTGCAAATATTGAACTTTGTCCTTATAGAAACTGGTACGTGATGAAATTCAACATGTTTTCGAGAAAACGTAATGTAATTAATTTATATGGTGCGTTAAAAAACGCCTGTTTAAAAAATATTAGTTGCAATTTACTAGGAAACAAGCAAAATTCATTTTGGATGCGCTAAGTTTCTGCTGGTCGACATTACAGGAAAAGGTGTTTGGTTCCAAATGTTAACCTCAACAATGTTCGTGTAAGTAATTCAATTAGCTTGTGGTTTTGAGTCGAAAACAATTTAATCTAATTAGTTCTGTTTCTATTTGCACGACTTTTTTGTGGAGAATAAAAACAGTTGTTTAAATAATATTAGTTTCCAATTTACTAGGAGACTACTTATATTCATTTTTCATGCGTTTAGTTTCTGTGAAAGACTTTTCTGGTTGACATTACAGAAACAGGTGGTTCAAAGAATTTTCGTGTCACTAATTTAATTAGCTTGTGGTTTGGAGTTGAAAACAATTTAATTTAATTAGTTTGCGTCTTCCAGGCCAAAGGAACCTTTTCCACGTGTCTTTTGTGAATAATAAAAGAAACCTTTAAAAAAAGACTAGATACAAATTTCCAGGAAATAATAAGCCTTCAATTTGGATGCATCAAATTTATGTGCAGGACTTTTCTGGTTGACATTTAATTTAATACACTCATTACTGAAACAAGTTGCTCATTTCACTGGGGCCGTAGTTTCGTCAAAAAATAACTCCGGAAATCCCGTGAAAAAAAGCTAGCCGAGAAACGAGAAACGGGACCCAGTTGGTTATCTCGGTATTTTTTTTGGTAGTGGGCGGGCCGGAGGATTTGAAAAACGTATATCTGCAAGCAGTTATTTGTGCGAGTTAACTTCCGCTGTTTTGTTACTTTCACCATTTCATATCATTTAGGTAATTTTCAAAATAGCTCATGCACGCAATGCGTGCCTATGTTTGTAGTAGTTGTTGGACCCCCACCCCCCACCTCCACCACTTTGGAAATTCCAATTTTGCTTCATACTTCCCTTAACCCTTTAAGCCCTAAGAGTGATCAGCATCAATTTTCTCCTTGTAATATCAATTCCTTATCAATCAAAAAGGTCACGAGAATTAAGGACATGATCACACAAGATGAATTCTCTTGATATCTAAACATTTTCTCCCCAATACTTCTATACGAAATGTATAGGACTAGAAATGAGAATTTAAACTTTGATATTAGGGCTCAAAGGGTTAAAAACTTTGGCTTTTGAGACCCCCTTTTTGAGAGAACAGAAATTAAAATTAAACTGGATTAAAATGTTTGAAACCAAAATAAAACCAATATGAACACTTACCAGCTTTGTCCAATGACAAATTCATCTTTAAGATCCTTGTATCTTGTATCAACTTGGATGTAGATGTTATCTGAAATACAAACAGAAACATATTTAAATGGTGCTTTGCATTGGAACACGCATATCTGAAAAATTTTCAGATATGCATGTCTCTCATATACCTGCCAACTTTTTCTGAGTGATGGGGTGAGAATTTTTTTCGTGGGAGTACCAGAATTAGTGAAGGTGGCCCGACCGAATCCGAAGGGAAGCTGATCTATTCCGAAGATGTCCAAAAATGTTCTGAAGAATTCGGAAGTTTCCATGGACCTCAGACCTCCATTTAATAACATCCAGCTGTAATTGTAATGTACAGAGCGATGAAAACCTACAAAAAAGTGTCATATTTTCATGAAAGTAGCTATATTTTTAATTGGATCATGCGATCAGTTAAAGAGTCTGACCCACCCAGTGTGCTTTGCGCGCTTCTCTTATTGTTATGATACGAATCTTCCATATTTGGGCAAGCATATCACCTCTTGCACGAGTGAATTTCTCTTCTACAATACAGCATGGATTTTCAGGGGCCCTGAAAATGGCGGATGAGCCAACTTTCGGCAGGTCTGTTTCGGGGGTGAGGGGTGAGGGGTGAGGGGTGGGGGGTGAGTGGTGAGGGGTGAGGGGTGAGGGGTGAGGGGTGAGGGGTGGGGGGTGAGGGGTGGGGGTTGAGGGGTGAGGGGTGAGGGGTGGGGGTGAGGGGTGAGGGGAGTGATAAATTTGGGGGGTGATAAACTTGCTACATCGTGCTGCTGTCGACGGTTGCAACCCTGCTTCATCGCTTCTTGTCGTGTGGTGTCTCACAAAGTCCAATTTTCACGTAGTAGCTGTATTATTAGATGTCTTGTAGATCCTACGTTAGCAGCGTTATCATTGGCGGTCGCTTGCTGTCTTGAAATTTACTTCCAAGAATATATATTATTGTAATAACTACAGTATCAGCCAGCAAAAACATCTTGAAAAATACACACACACAAACGAAAAACTCGAAAGAAGTGGAGAAAAGAACCGATACAGGGCCGTAGCCAGTATGAGGCGAACCGAGGCACTTGCCTCAGTCATTTTTACTTTTCTTTTTTTTTTCGGGGAAAGTAAGATGTCTTTTTTTTCTTTTTGAAGGAGAAAGTAAGACACTACCAGCAAATAACCATGGATATTGCCTCAGTCCTTATTTTTTTCTGGCTACGGCCCTGCGATAGTGCATACCGGTATGCGTGTGTTCAAGTTACAGTGTCTAGCACGTGCGCTCACGGAAGGTTATACCGGTTAATGCATAGGAGTAATGTAACTATGTCTACACTATACCGGATAGCTCTTGCGCCGGCACGAAAACCATACCGGATAGGCCTTTTGTTCACACATGAAACGCTAGTTTCGGAACGATTTTTGTTCCGGAGCGCCGCTGCGACGCGGCGCTCGTGAAAGTGAATCGTCACATATCGGATAGATTCTTGTGCCACTCTCTGGGGCAGTGTGAACAGGCAATCGAACCGAACCGTAGCAGAAGTCAACAACTAGGAGCGAGGATTGAAACCCACTGAAAAAGAAGTAAATATCCAGTTCTGGGTCGTTTCTGTTCACACCAGGCCGGAGTATTTTTCATGTCGACATGATAAGCTATCCGGTATAGTGTAGACATAGCCTAAATTCCTCGAAATGTCTTCGTACGAGGTAAGTGTTTATTGAGTTTATCTCAGTTATATATTGTATTTTGAACAATAATTTATTCAATATTCGGCGATGAGTTACATTCCAGAGCCAATGAATCCTCTTTGATGGGACTAAGCGATATAAATGATAGAGAAAGTCCTCTATCTAAAAATATGCGAGCCAACCGTACCGAACTGGCTGGAACTGCTAGCGGCTAAATTAAATATATCTGCAATAGTTGTTTGATTTATTTCTTTGTTATCATTTGGATTGCAAATGTGGGTTGCTTCGCAGCAAAGAAGAAAACTGATTTATCGACTTATGGGTAGGGTAGGTACTATTTAAATCAATATTTGTTATTTAATAAAGTGCTTTTTTGTTGTTTTTTTGTTATTTTTTTGTTATTTTTTACAGCTGCGTTTTATAATTTTATGACAAACACGGCCAAGCCATTCATTTAATGTCGCAACTGTGTTCAGAGTCAAATATGATTGTTTCACCAATGACGCCTTTATTGAAATGCTGGATTTCGTCAACTGTGACCTGATATGATGCTGAGATGTTCCATTTTCATTCGGTATTGTGGACATTCAAGGTAGTGAAATTAACTTTATTTTATAGTATTTTGAAATTTTATTTGCCTTGGCCCAATCACTGACAAAATAGAACTTTAAGTCAAACTGGACTACTACCGCTGTTGCGTTATTTTTTTTTTTTCAATCTTTTGTACGCCGTTTCAATACTTATCGATTTTTTATTTTTAAACTTAATTAAGTAACATAGCTAAATATACAGAAGCAAATAGAATAAGTGCAAGCTACAGCTTTATACATTATGATCAGCATGAAATGTATGGCTATATAGGCCCTTAGGTAAAGCCTTACTCAATAAAGTTGTTTGTATTACATCATGATTTTGATTCATTGTACTACAATATATATTATAGAGGTTTTCCTGAAAGAAAATATGTGAGAATTTTGTCGGGACATCGGAAATTGTCTGTAATACGGAGGTGTCCGTACAACTAATGAAAAACGAATCCTCACCCCTCACCCCCACCCTTCACCCCTCACCCCCACCCCTCACCCCTCACCCCCCACCCCTCACCCCTCACCCCTCACCCCTCACCCCCACCCCTCACCCCTCACCCCTCACCCCTCACCCCTCACCCCTCACCCCTCACCCCCCACCCCTCACCCCTCACCCCCGAAACAGACCTGCCGGCCAACTTTGGCACGCAATGCAACTGGGTGGCTCAGATTCTTTAAGGCTAATAGCTTAAATCTGTAAGTCAGGCATGAGAAATTGCTTGATAGGTGTGAGTAGGCGTGAGATCAGAGTTTTGAACTCGCAGGTGTGAGACTCACACCTAAGGCGTGAGACTTGGCAGGTAGAGTCTCAGTTGAAGGCTCGGATAAGATTAGCATCATTTCTTGTTATTTTTTCGACTTTTTTTTATCAAAAATGATTTCTCTACACTAGCTGAATGAGTTCAAAGATATAAGAATTTTCAGAATTACAGGAATGAAATACACAATTTCATCCCAGTAACCTGGCTGAATTTTTTCATATGAACACACGAAATAATTCGTCCCTCTAACAGGGCGAGCCCCCTTACGTACTCTTACGTGGTGTTCGCGTTTCCCGCGGGGGAATGATTTGTAAGCTTGATCACAAGTTGTACTAAAAATTAACATACTTACATGGTTTGAAAAGGTAATTCCATTTACCTCCAGGTAGTGTATAAGGACGTAAAATTACAAACAAAGCGTCGATCGTACAAACAACGCTGGAAAACAAAAGCCAAAACGCGACCCAAGATGGAAGATTTCGCTGCATCGTGAACGTCGGGGTGCTTGATATCTCCCACTGCATCATGGGTCAGGAAGCGCGCGATGGAAGACCCTGACCCATGATGCAGTGCGAAGTAGTGTGAGTGAACATTTCGCCTCACGAGACCTTCACCGGACGACTCCCTTACGATGAAGAGAAATCTTCCATCATGGATTGTGTTTTGGCTCCTTTTAACGGCCATAGTCTGTACCATCGATGCTTTGTTTATAATTTTGAGACCTCATACATTACCTGGTGGAAAATGGAACTACCTTTTCAAACCATGTAAGTGCAAATACAAATGGTTACTCCCCGGGGGTTACTCTTTGTAACACACATTTCTGGTGCGCTACTGCATGTTCCACTTGAAAAATGCTTCCTGTTAAAGAATAGGTGGTTTGCAACCATTCCCTGAGGATTTAAAAGACAAAAGCCCAGCGGCCATGCTGGTGGACTGAACAAAAGAAAGTAATAGATGCTAATGAGAGATCTTTTGTTTTGTACACCAGCGTGACGTCAGGTGAAAACGTCCTATGGAATCCTTTAGCTTGCGACCGCTTTTACCCGATAGGGCGGGCCTCATTTCTCGTCAAACTCCCCACTATACAGAGCTAACTTCTTGTCAAATGCCCGGTTCTTTCTGTGTGTACTGGAGCACAGATGATGTAAAACAAAAGGAACAAAAAACAACAATAATACAAATGCAAAACAAGACCAAAAATACAATGCCTCACAAACAATAGAAGACAATGAGTACCGGTACATCTTGAAAGACCCAAATGCTCTGGGTTAGGGGTGGGGGATGGGCACTCTTGGATTTGACTGACACATAAAGATTGTTCTTCCTAGAAATGGGTTTACTCGTCAACTGAGAAATTTTGTAAGAAAACATTTACTCCTCAAGAATTCCTTAAAATATATGTTCACCCCTAAAGAATTCCACAGTTTCTGACCTCTACCTCTAAAGTGCTAAAGAATTCCAGTGCTTTTATCCTTTATACCCAAAAGGAATTCCACAGTCAATTCCAGCAGTGCCATGCTGTTATGTCCCCATGGGAACCCCTGAATCATGATCATAATGGCACTAAATGACTAAATGATTGATCATTTTAGTTTTGGAACCCAATAGTGACCACTAGTGTCATAACGATAACAATCGTAATCATAATCATAAGGTTTTTATGATCAGTGGGAACAGATTTCTTAAATCTTATCGAACGAATCAGCGTATCTCTCCTCAAAGGATGCCAACTTAAAATGAGTCAGACTGGAAAGAACTGGAAATAGATGTTCATTGGACAGAACACAATAGCTCATTTGCATTGTTATGATAATGAATATGTTGCTTAGGTTTTCAAGTCCTGACTAAGATTAAGTGCAACATAATCATAAGAACATGATTGGACATGATTATGTCAATCATATAAGATATCCATCTGTGAGTGACTTTTACACTAAAATTATTAAATAAATAGGTTAGTTCACCGAGAGCACAACCAGTTACTTATTTGGCAAACATAGCCCCAACAACAACCCTCCGGTTCAGAATGTGCGCACGCTCATGCATGGACTGGCATGGAACTGAAAATAGTATGCACGCTACATCTAACAAGAGAATTGGGGCTGAGCAAAGGGGTTGTGGGGGAATGAAAGTTTGAAAGGTGGGGGTTTTTGTACATACTTTATGAGAAGATTAAAAAATCAGTGTAAATATAGGTGATACATCTACAATTTAATATGTTATATTCTCTTGTTGAATTGTAATGCCATTGACTATTTTATTTTAATTTGTTATAGATAACATTTACATCAAAGTAGACTTGAGATACACTGATGTGAAAGATGGATTTGTCATAGGACAAAGCTGGTGAGATTTCAATGCGGAAGTCCCCTTCAAGGGCCCTTTATCCTATATTCACAACTCACACTGTCGTTTTATTAAGTCAACCACATTTTTCTTGCTTGTATTTCTTGTAAACCATAGAGAAATGGTGTCACGAGATATTCAAAATTCAATTTGGACATTTTATGGCAACATTTCTATTGTCTATAATAGTGGAGATCATCGTCATTTCCACGTCTTGCAGGTTGCTCATAAAGGCAACTGCAGCATCAGAAACTGGGATTTTTTTGAAAACCACTTCTGACACCATGTCCAAGTTCTATCGAGCTACAGTGGCATTGAATCTGGCAACAGTAAAATTAATACAACAACAAGCAGTCATGGAATAACACATGAGATTGAGCTAAATCATTTGTTACTTAAGTGTGGCATGATGCTTGATACCAATTTTTAGAAGTAAAAATTCAAAATGTAAGAAGTTGTTATTCTGTCATGGTCATCACAGGTTATTAAAAAATTCATATTGGTCTCTTCTTTCTTGTTGTCTTTTTCTAGGATGAATCTTGTAGAAGTTGTTCTAAATGTCTTCACACTAGCAATAGTAAGTATAATCTTGTTTTTGAAATCACTTTGTCTACTTCACCAGGGTCGTCAGAAAAGTTTGAAATAGATGTTGTGGTTTAAATTTTTCTTTGGTTTAAAAATTTTCAAACCAGTTTGATTTTGATTTTCCTTTGTCTCAGATTCATTATCATAATCTGACACAAAAGAAAACAAAAATTGAACTGGTTTAAAAAATTTTAAACCAAAGAAAAATTTGAACCACAACATAGACATCTGACTTTGGAAAGTAACCAGATAATTTTTTTTAAAATGTCCTTTCCTCTTAATAACTGGCAAGCAAAGTAGCCTGCTGATAAGACAAAGCAGGTGGTGATTTTTACCTGCAGTCGGCTACTTTTGACAACCTTAAGCCTCCCCCTCAAGAATGTATTTTCAAGTACCATATATCTCTACTGCAGCGAAAATTGACCATATTGTTCAATGTCCATAAGAGGTATCCTTTTTTAAGGAGGTTTGAATGTCTAACATTTCTTGTTCTTTTATTAATTTTTTTTATAGCACGTGAGCGGAAAAGCAGGGCTTTCAGTACTGTTGACCTTCATGGTATCCACCATGACATTTTCCAAAACAGTATTGTATTTCCTGTTAAGTACTTCGTTATGTGGTGGGCAGCATCATATCGGCCAGAATGATTGGAAAACAATGACTCTGCTGTATATTATTCCAAATGGCATCTGGATCATTGTACCATTCCTGTGTATGGTGGTAACAGGGCGAGAAATGTTGGTTTGCATGGGAAATGAGGAAGAGGCAGCAAAGAAAAACAAATCTCATTAATTTGTTTTTTATTTGGAACTCTATGGACACAGTTTTTACAGGCTGTTTTAAAATAATTATAGCAATCAATCAATCAATCAATCAATCATTCGTTCATTCATTTAGATACATAATGCCTAGGAGTAAAAAACTTAACTTACTTACTTGTGAGATTTCTGTAGCAAGGTTTTTTTTTACGTGGCCGGGGTGCTGGCCCTGCACACAACCCTCCTCCTTTCACATCCTGGACTTAGGATCAGGCAACAGCAGTCAGTTAAAAAAAAAGGTCCGTAAGCTATAATTATAAAAACATTGTCCAGGGGTTTCAATAGAACCCGGCTACCGGCGGTGTACCGCCGCCTACATCGCCTCTCACCACCGGTTACCAGACTGCCCTAGTGGGATGGGGCCTTATGGCCCCTTATCTGTCACAGCCTCCTATTATACCTTGGCCAGCCGCCTACTTCAATTCTTATTAAAACCCCTGATTGTCAGGTGGCTTAGTTAATCTCAGATGTGAAGCTCCGATTTGTTTAAATAAAATTGTTTTTGAATTGCAATGTCATTATTTTTAATGGCTTTCTTTACAAGGGTGATTAACCAATAGGCTACTCATTTGCATCAATTATTGGTCATGGCATCTACAATAATTGTTGACAGAAGTCTTTGGGACGATTCAATAAAAGTGGCCTGTTTAATATTTGTTCAAGTATTGTAAAACATTTTGGCCACTTTGTTAATAGAAAATATAGAATCCATGACAATGTTCTTGGGACATCCTTACATTTTCTTAACCATCCAGAGAAATTCTCTGAAAATACCCCCTCTCCCTATCACAAGGTTGATTTCACTGCATCAAAGTAGTTTTCTTGCTAAACAACATTGCCCAGAGGGGGAAGGGGAGATCATTTCTACTAATGCGGTGGCCAAAATGTTTTACAATACTTGAATAAACATTAAACAGGCCGCTTTTATTGAATCGTCCCAAAGACAATTGTTGTTGTTTCCCAAAACAGAAAAAGCTGGCCATTTGAAGCAATCTTTTATCTGTTTGTAAGAAATGGAAAGATCAGTCCCTAAAATGAGCTTGCTCTAAGCATGCTAATATTTTTTAAATAGGAAATAACTAATCAAGCAAGGCTGACTGTACAACTGGTATTATGTATTTTCAAGCCATGCCTGACAAAATATTGGACAATATTCGGGGGGGGGGGGGGACTCACATATAAAAATGATGGGGTTGCTCGTCAGAAATTTTCGAAAAATACCCTAAAAGGTACCGCAATCTCGTTTGATGGGCGTGGCTCAAAATAATTTTTACCCCTAAGAGGTACCAATTCTAAAACAACACATGTCATATTCTGTCAACAAGTAACTGTAATTTGCAACGGACCACCGTAACGAAATAGAAGCACCGGATCCTGTGGTAAAGGATCTAATCTATAAAATAATGAAACGATTTGATAAAAAAGCAAGGCTAATAAACGGTACGGAAACGACTATATTTGTAAAATATCCAATATTTCGAAAGGCACAGCCTTTCTTCTTCAGGGTCTCACAGATAATGAATCGTAAGGCAAAAAAACGTTACAATTTTAAATTTGAAAGGGGGCGGGTGATAAAATATGATACTACATGTATAACAACATAAACTATAGTGACAAAGTAAATGTAAATAACGGTATAAAATAACAAAGCAATAGAAATAAGAAAAACATGCGACATGAGGGACATGACACCACAGTAAATATAAGTAATGGAAACTTAGAAGAGATGTCATGTTTCATCTCTTCTATTTAAACCTAAAGGTTCTAGTGTCTGACCTCTTTCAATAAGATATGCTTCTCTTGCTTTGAGTACACTGTCACGATTAGTTTTAACGAGTTCAAGAGGAATTAGTTGCATATCAGAAGCGGTATGGTCGTTAGAAAGAAAATGTTCTGAGACTGCAGTAGGTTTAGAGACGTTTGTCAACTGGTCTAATAGGTAGCATAATCTTGTTTGATGGGTGTGGCTCAAAATAATTTTTACCCCTAAGAGGTACCAATTCTAAAACAACACATGTCATATTCTGTCATATTTTTTCAGCTCAATACCCTAAAAGGTACCGCGATAATTCTAATGGTGGTCATTTTAGATTTTAGTACCCTAAGCGGTACCAATATACAAATTTTGACCCTAAAAGGTACGACAAGCACCCCGTCATTTTTATATGGGAGTCCCCCCCCCCTCCCCCGGAGAATATTCTGAATATACATAATCCCAGTTGTACAGACAGTCGGCCTTGCATGATTAGTTATTTCCTATTTATATAAAATTTGCTGACTAGATCCACCAGGATCTGACACCTTTGTATTGTCTGTTGGCCCTTGCAGATATTTCCTAAGTGTTCATAATATTTTTTAGTCAAACCTCTATTAAGCCGCCATCTGTCAAGCAGTCTCTCTCTATTATTAAGCGGTCACTTACCAAATTCCCAGAAATCGCTCCCCATGCTCACTGTAAACTTGCTAAATTTTAGAACATCTTTAAAAGCAGTCAATGCAACCCCTTGGCTATTTCCTGAGGGTGAGACTTTTACGGTGACCCAATTCCATGGAATGAGGAACAGAGCCCAAGCTCACAACAGGAGACCAAAATGACAAAAAATATAAGGATTTGTATGGGATTTTATCGTGAGTTTGATAAAATATCAAAATTATGAATAAACAGCCATTTGAGTGTTCATACCTCATTTTGTGACCCGGGACTCCCTGTGCTAAAATATGGAATCGGTGATATTCCTTACTATTTTTGCCCCAGAACCCATAGTTGCCCGCAGAGGAGGCTATAACCTCGTAAACCCCACAAATTCAAAGCAAGCAAGCAAGAGTCACATAGTGAGCTTGGGCTGCCTGTGCTCGACCCAACTTTCCCTCACAAATTTTAGTTACCTATTTTTTATACACACCTAATTGCAATTGCAGAAACGTTGTCATAGAAAAATACCAAATAATAATAATGATATTTTTACAGGGTGCGTTCTCACAGAACGTGGTTTTTAATGATATTTACAAAGGAAAAAAACAAACAAGAGAAAGTGTTAAGAAATAAAAAAATATTCATTCCTAAGATAAAGATTAATTCATTTATTTGATAGTAAACAAGCAACAACAACAACATTTATTCGTACGTTTATTCAAGCTGACTGTATTTGCAATGGACCACCATAACGAAATAGAAGCACCAGATCATGTAGTAAACGATTTAATTAGCTATAAAATAATGGTGAAATCTGCAAAGGACCGCAAACGATAATGCTGCTAACACGTACTAACACGGTGTACGTAGGATCTACGAGAGACCTAACCAGCCAAAAAATGAACAAACATATAATAAACATAAACTGCAGGGCTGATCTGACTATGTAACAAAATAGACTTTGCGAGACACCATCACGACACTGGGGGTATAGAAACCGATAAAGTAGGGTTGCAACCGTGGACAGCTGTTTCGTTGTTATTAAAACTCAATAACAACGAAACAGCTGTCCACGGTTGCAATCCTACCCTGGGGGGGTATACTTGGGTCAACTTTTGCTGGGTATGTGCCACTGGCCTCTCAGAGCCCCTTCCCCATTATAGTCTATTCTGTGGCCTATTATAGACCCCATCTTAGTCACTTTTGAGTAAATGTAAATTTCGCAATCCCAACTTAGTCACTTTCTGTTTAGCCATCTACCTTGAGTTCGGAACCCTTTTAACTGGGTCATCCTCAAATGAATTGACACATTTATTAAATGTAGAAGACTTTACTCTTCACCTACAAACCTTCTGGTACATTTGTTATCCGAAAATATTTACAAGCTAAAACTACCCAAAAAAAAAATACTTCCCAGAATTTTCTTACCCCAAATAATCCCGACAATTTGCGACCCCATTCTAGTCACTCTATTAAAAATGCAACCCCATTATAGTCAATCCAGTCGTGAAAATGCGACCCCATCCAGCGGCACATCCCCATTAGCCCATTACTAGGAAGTACCCCCCCCCCCCCCCCCCCCCCCCCCCCCCCCCCCCCCCCCCCCGCCGGGGATCCTACTTTATCGGTTTCTGTCGTGATGGTGTCTCGCAAAGTCTATTTTTTTTTACGTAGTCAGATCAGCCTTGCAGTTTATTGTATTATAAAATAATGAAACGATTTGATAAAAAAGCAAGGCTGATAAACGGTACGGAAACGACTATATTATCTGTAAGACCCTGAAGAAGAAGGGCTGTACCTTTCGAAGTATAGGATATTTGCTGCGAGCCCTTTGGCGAGCAGCACACTAATTGTGACAGGCTCCCGGTGTTTCATTTGACCGAGTGAGACGTGGTCGCTTTATATACGTCGCAACAGATCGTTTTGAGGATTTCGTGGACTTTCTCGTGGACTATGATTTTGAGTGAGGATGCAGTATGTATCATCAGCGGCAGTAGTTGTAGAATTCTGCGTGGTCAGGCTAGGCCTGAACATGTACAACTGTATTAGTAACTGTAAAATAAACTGTATTAGCGCGCGCTAAAATAGTGCGATCTGATATGGCAAGTAAAATTGTCATTTTGAGAGAACCGCGATGATTGGTTTCGAACAACTGTATTAGCAACTGTAAAACCAACTGTATTAGCGCGCGCTAAAATTGCGAATTAATCTCGCGATCATATGGCGAGTAAAATTGTCATTTTGAGAGAAAACGATGATTGGTTTTCAGTTGAACAACTGTATTTGCAACTGAAAAAGCAACTGTATTAGCGCGCGTTAAAATTGCGAATTAATCTCGCGATCATGCATATGGCGAATAAAATTGTCATTTTGAGAGCAAACGATGATTGGTTTTTAACAACTGTATTAGCGCGCGCTAAACTTTCGAATTAATTTTGCCATCATAGTCATTTTGAGAGAAAACGATGAATATTATCGAGTTTCTAAACGTAGTCAAATTTGAATTTTTCCATTTTTGAACATTAATTAGTACTTTGCTGACGCAATTTGACGACATTAAATGCGCTCTTTTTGCGCGCGCTAATACAGTTGGTTTTTCGTTATATAGCGCGGCACCCCAAAGCCGAGGTTTTGCGTTATTGCTCGAGGTAAGCTGTTTACTTATTACGCAGTTACCATGTCAAACACAATTTTAACAATCGCTGGAAGTAGTCATCAAGGTCATGAACGATTTAGTGACATTTCGAGTGACATTTTTGAACATTAATTAGTACTTTGCTGACGCAATTTGACGACATTAAATGCGCTCTTTTTGCGCGCGCTAATACAGTTGGTTTTTCGTTATATAGCGAATATTAGTCTAAGCAATGGAAAACAACGTATTCTGTACTATTTAGTACTATAGTTATATTTAACACAAATTCATGATTATTATTCAAACAATTCAGTTATTACATTTTTGGGATAAATATACAAAAAACAGTAATCATCACAGAGCCTATTGCCAATGATTATAAGTATTGACACTATCTGATGAGTAACATCGCAGCACTTCACTGGCTCTCAGCTATTTCTAGTTTACAAATATAGTCGTTTCCGAACCGTTTATCAGCCTTGCTTTTTTATCAAATCGTTTCATTCATTTGATAGATTTGTTTTGGAAGAAATATCTGTTGATAGGTCATGTATGCGAAAAAATACATCTGCGAATGTCTATAAAGTAATTAATTCCCATTTGGTATTTTGCATTTTCTATGACAACGTTTCTGCTAATTTGGTGTATTTTGACTTTCCCACCCACGCGCGCCACCTGGTTTGCAATTTGCTAGGCGAACGATGGTGTTCCTGTGCACCGACATTGTGACGTCATGAATTTCCTCAAAACGAGTCGAGGGTGCCCCTTCGCGGTCAGCTTCGCTGTTTGTTTCCGCCATATTGGCTAGTAATTGCGTTCCACTTGTATTGTGATATCTTTTCAAGGAAAACGGTAAACGTGAATCCTAAGAAAGAACAGAAAGCAATTAGAAAGCTGTGAGGCTTTCCTGAGAAGCCCACAATGGCCTCAAATCAGCGTTATGAACCTGTAAGTATGAAAATCGTTTGTTCTTTTTGTCGACAGTTCATTCGAATTAAATGATTAGCCGTCTTATGTAAGCTAGCAAGACATTTTCTTGTTTTTCCTTGTTGTTTTTGGTTTAAAACATTGGAGTTTTGGAACAACATGTTGAATTATTTGTATAAAATTCTCTCAAACTTTAAATAATGTCACACAGTATTTTGTTTTTTATTTTTTTTCCAAATTAACCTTGTATAAAGCTTATAATAAATTCTCTATTCGTTAAATAGCAATATAATATTCAATACAGGTGCAGATTATTATTTTAGTGTGCTTATATCAGTTAAATTTAGTATTATAAGTTATATTTTAAGCTTTAACACTTACAGTTTTTCACTGTGAATGTTGTTTAGTTCAAACTTTTATTATATATATGGTAAACTCTGCAAGTGGGCAAGGTGAAGCCAATCCTGCACTCTGAATGGCTTCCCAAGCGGGCAAGATAGCTCCATCTTGATTTCCTGTTGTGTTTCCACAAGCACAATTTTCTTTTAGCGTTATAAATGTTTTATTGACCAAGATGACTAGATATGACATAGAAAAAGAACTTGGCCAACATCCAGTCACCTTGTCCTCGCACTTGGTTAATAACATATATTATATTACCTCTAAGATATGAACCTAACTGCAGGTGCATTTAAAAAATAACATAAGCTTATAAGACTTTAAACTTGTGTTTTCGGGGCATAATGTATCAATAATTTCAATGGTCGATAAAACAATAAAATTCAATACTAATCAAATAAAATTGATTTCTGTTAATCTCTATTGAAAAGTATTGAAAGGATATATGGAGCATAAAAATTATGCCATGGGCAATACTACAGTTGTGGAACTTGATGGATGGTATATTGAAAATTACTTGTTCCAAGTAAATCACAAAAAATTCTTATTTCCATCCTTGCAACAAGGCTACATAGTTTAATTAAACTTACCTTTGCTTGTAAGCAAAGCGAGCGATTTTACACGAAAATAAGCAAGTTTGGTTATTGACTCTTGCTGGCTGATGCACTGGATGTTTTGCTGCAGAAGATCACTTTTTGTGGAATCTGTTTGATGTGTGTGGAATGAGCAACAAAAAAGCAAAAGCAACTGTTTGCTGTTCTCAAACAACCAACAGCACGCATCAAGACTGTTGCCTAACAGGAGCTCGGTAGCCTGGAGCACCCAAGAAAATGATCTGGGCACCTAATTTTTGGCTATGGTACCTACAGTAACATTTCACAGCGTGGGTTCCTGGGAATTTTTTAGGCATGCATGTATTCGCTTTCAAACATATAATTTATCCACTCATGTCAATATCTAGAAATACAAATGGTGGTAAAACACTTTCACGGAAAAGAAAAGAATCAGAAGTTTTGACAAGCATTTTTCAATGTCATTCTATCAGATTTTGACCAATCAGAAGCATTGCTTCCCACAAGTGAAAAACAAATATGAAATGTGATAACTCTGCAAATCAATCTTGGCTGTTATCCAAATCCCCTTCTCTGGCTCAAATTTTACCTACATGTAATCTTGGCTTGAATTTGTGTAAAAATCACTTGGCTTATAGCCAAATAAATGCAGTAGCTTTTAGCTGGTGATGACTTATATAAAAATTATCCTAGATAATGCCAGGGGGAAATTATTATTTTTTATTTGCTTCAAAAGGATGCAATTACTCATGGGACACAATCGTGTGAGGTAAGTTTTTGGGCAACTATGATAACAAGTTCCCTTGAAAAGGAGTGATTATATATTCAAGGAAGGCCAAAAAAAGTATGGTTCCAAAATTGCTAGAAAATTCATTGCTATTGCATATGAAAGTCTCAAAGAAATTAGTTGCTGATACAGTATATTTCTTCTGCAATACTGTATTATGGGGAGATGCTCTCTGCAGGGGTGTTTCATGGCTGCTTTCTTCTACACCTGTATAATATTAGGAACCACACTTATAAATAAATAACCTCAAAATAAAAAATAAAATAAAATTACAAATATAAAACTACTTCTAATACAATAGTGCTAAAAAATCCTAAAAATATGTTAAAATCCTAAAATATAATAAAACACTATATTAATAATATTTAAAATCTTATTGATTTCGTCTGATGCTTGAATTACAGTGGGTCAACTGTAATTCTGAATGTGAACCTTCCTGAACAGTTCTCAACATTTCTAGTAATCCAAGTTAATTCTGTGAAACTTAAAGAATTTTGAAAGATATCCTTGAATCTCTGAGGATCTTCTGAATATAAGAACATTCCTCAAATGACTACAGATTATGATTTCAGGATTGACCAAAATTCTCCTAATAACTTTGTTTCATTTCAGGTGTCCACCGATGAACCGCCCTCCCCTCCCCCAGTTCCTGTAACTTTGACAATATCCCCACCCCCTGATGGTGCTACACTCTACTCTCCCCCTCCCCCTTATGAACCTAGCAGTGAACAAGATAGCGTACCAGGTAAGACACCATGTAAGAAGATTGTTGACGGTTTAATGAGGAGAACTTTTTGAACTTAAACTTTAACTAAGAAACTGTTGTAAGTGATGTTGTTATCCACATGTTTGCTCTCCCGAACATGCACATGACTGAAAACTCTCATGCATACATGTCAGAACATCCATTTAGTTTTTGTTAAAGCTGTAATTTATATGTACATGTACAGCTACTGGGAGACCAAAACCGCCAAATCATACCGAAACAGATAACTGACCTTGCGAGTGAGAAGGGGGCGGAGAAGGATTGCAGTTGCCACAGCCAACCATTGATGATGGTGATGATGTACATGTGTGTTCACATTCAGAGCTGCTGTGTCAGGACCTATTTGTCCAACATACATCATACTCCCACCCAATACACACACAAAAAAACTTTTTTAAAAGCAAGAACCATTTTTGAGATCCAAAATTTGTCATTAATTACATGTGCATGTTATTGTAACTGATCCTTCGTTAGCAACTGAATAATTTAAACTACTTTTTTATTGATGCTATCAGGACAAAAAGGTAGCACAAGCACAAAATCAAGTACTTTATGTCACTACTTAACGTACATAAGGTGTAATAAACGCTACCAACATTGCATAAAACAAAGCATGCACACAAAGATAAAAGGAGTATTTATGAGCTGGTCATATAGAACCAAAAAAGTACAAACAATAGAAGAAAAAAAGATGACAAGAAGGTAACTAACTTTATTTAATGAAGTCCTTCCATTTTGCACAAAAGTGGTTGTCATTATTTGCACGAAAAGCAAAACTTAAACTACTGCTGTACATGTACTTGAATCAAAGATCAGAAACACAAGATTGTTAATTGTAATGCTGTGACATTTCTTTTCAGATTCCGATCTTCCACCATCCTATGACATTGCTGCCAAACTGCCAACTTATGAAGAAGCAGAAAGGGTCAAGGAGCAACATGATGATTTGGTAAGTTTCTCTACCTTACTACAGTAAATTTTGATCAGGACGAATTAGTGACAAACCACTCTCTTCTAGTACTCCCTTAAAACTACCGACACAGGCATTAATAGGTTAAGCTTCAGTAGTGATTTATTTGTTAACAACTAGCAGTAATCGGAGATTATGGAGACGCGTTCGAAGGAACTTCCAGCGGAAATGAGCCCCTGAAAAAACCAATAGGGGAGGCCATTTGGAAGACCGTCTACCAAAAAATCTCAAATTTTACTGCACGTACACTGTAAACCACAGGACAACCAACACGAAATTAGGATTGCGTTCTTTGAACAAGATAACATGAGTAACTTTGTAAATGGTTTGAACCCAGGAGTATCAGTTGTCTGTCAAGTGTGATCATCCGGCTTAGTGTAGTTCTGAAAAGAACTGTTGTTGACAATGAGTAACTTTGACTTTGTTCATTTTAGGTTGAAAGGAATGCTCTCATGATTGATGGTGGAATAGGTATAGTGAATCTTTTTCACTCACACACACCCCTGCACAACTAAGTAGCATTTCTAACAAACAATCATAGAGCAGTTTTCAATTGAGTGTCAAAAGTAATTACACAAATGCTTTGGTTTTGCATTGCTACGCTTTGTGATCGGCTAAAAAATCTTGCGCCACTTTCTCGACCAATCAGAAGTAAAACCAAAACCAATCGTGACTTGCTCGCATGTGTTTTTCCATGCTTGGCCAAGCTTGGCCATGCTCTAACAACAAGTTTGTTAACATTTTGTCTTATTTTGTTGTTGCAGAAGTTTCTCTTGGAAATGATTGGCTCTTTGTAATCTGTTTTATCAGTGAGTTGTGTGTTACTTTTCTTCTTTGTTGTCCTTGTCTCACACTGTGCACATATTTTTTCTGACAAACCCATGACCTGAAGGGTTAAATGTGTAAAATGTTCAAAATGCTTTACTTTCATAATAACCGGGTTTTTTTTTGCCCTCTGACTGATAGCTCTGTCTTCTATTGAGCAGTGATTGTAGATAATAGATTGTAATAATTACAACTGATTGTAGTGGAAGGGATTTAAACAATTATAGCAATTTGTATTTTAATAGTAACATTCCCTGTTATCCTTAGATCAATGTGACCGTCTTAAAGGGACAATGTTACATCTGATATGTTATGTTTTAATGATTATGACCAGGAGATGGTTTTAATTTTTTTGTCATATCAAAATGTTCCCAAATTAACATAGTGCAGGGATGGAAATTAGCACTCACCCACTTGCCCACTCTCCCACTCACCCACTCGCCCAGGTGACTGTCAAAACTTCTCGGGCAAGTACAAATTGAACATTTTTTGGTGCAATTTTGAAAGTCATTCATGCTGTCAAAATTAGGTTTTCAACCCTGATACTGGTGGCCAAGAATTGCCTGCAGTTGATTATAATTAATCTATCACTTGAGTTATACTCTGGGTCCCTGTAGTAGACAAAAAGGCGCAATTATACATGTATCTTAACCTATAATATTGGCATTTAACTTGATAAATCCCATCCCTTTAGTGGCATTTGTATTCAACTGGCTGGGCTTCTTTGCTGCATACTGTCTGACCAAGACTGTGGCTGGGAGGTATGGAGCAATATCTGGCTTTGGGCTATCAGTTGTGAAGTGGGTTCTTATTTTGAAGGTGAGTGACAGTCCCTTGCACCATCTTAACTTGTTCCCTTGTAAGCTCATGAATATGTGAAGCGCAGACACATCCATGACCAATACTGTCGACCTGATACGACGCAAAAACATCAAAGTACGATCTGTACAGATCAACAAAATGAGACGACCTGTAAAGTGTAGTTGTTGACCCGAAAATTGCATCTAATTAGAGACGCATGCCAGGTAAGAGACCCTGGGAACAAGGTTAACAGGCCCTCTTAAGGTTACCGTGTACCTTCAGGGGTGTCTCCAGTATAACAGCTCTAGCGTCTTAAGATTACACTCAATATACCTGAACCCAGATATCAAATTAAGGCTTATAGAGCTGACTATCTAAATATGGAAACCATTTGGTAATAAAATGAATTGTCGAATTTTTTACGACGTCTAAATTCGAACGTCCGAATCAGCTTTAAAGCGCTATAACTCGAAGCGATTATTGTATTTTGCTAATTTGATTTGTTCTCGGATTTCCGGACACGAAGCGCTAAAAAAACGTGTCGGCGATTTCCCATATTCAATTGCAGTGAAAAGTTACAGAATATTTTCGAAAAAGGGAGAAAAAAAATTGGAGTGATTGCACGGAAATGGCTCTTGATGAAAACGTTTTCAGAAATAAGAAATTCGCCAACAGGTATTTGTTGATTATATGTTAGCCTAGCTTGTGTCCAAATTTGAGGAAAATCGAACAAATTCCCTTTGAGTTGTAGCTCTTTAAAGTGTCCCCTACAAGCGAAAAATTAACTTTGAGAAAACAGCGCTTAGAAAAACATATCGCTTCATAAACAAACTCCGCCCACAAAAGTTATACCATCATTTCTCCGTCAATTTTCACTATTTTTTGATAATTTTTTTTTGGTGATGAAAGTTCATTCTGTAAACTTTATTTTGACGCCAAAAAAAAAATTCAATAAATTTTCGATCTGAAGGTACACGGTAACCTTAAAGGTTGTCAACTCGTACAAGTCATACTGATGGACAAAATTATTGTCAACCCGAAAGACAGTCTTGTCAATCTGAAAAATGCATCTCATTAAGAAGAGAAGCAAGTTACAGTGTACACGAAAGGTTCTCGACCTGATACGACCTAAAAAAGCCACTTTTCGATCTGAGATGCATTTTTCAGATCGACAATTCTTTTTTTCAGATAGTAACAAGTTGTCGACCCGTACAGATCGAAAACTGTCTTTTTTGGGTCGTATCAGGTCGAGAGTATTGGACAACCCTCAGCAGATGGGGACAAATTTGCACCTTTTCACTCCTTTGGTCAATCAGCTGTTACCATTGAGCCTGCAATACATAATTGTCACCTGCCTTACCCATGGGGACTGCAGCGGACGGGGGTCTGTTGAGCTTAATGTCTAGGGGAGGGGAGGGTGCGAACATTTTGTATTCACCAGTTGGCCTATAGGAGCCTTTGATTCTCTTTCCCTGTGTGCATGTTCTATTTATTAAATTTCTGTTTATTTATTTATTTATTTATTTTGTGTAGAATGCAGCCTCTGATGATGTGATAGTTGTTCAGTCTTGGATTTGGTGGCTCTTCCTTGCCCTTGGTAACAATATTTATTATTTAGTTATGTTAACAACATTCTTCCCATACTAAATCATTATTGTCAACATCAGACTTCAGACTTCACTGCATAGTTAATTTCTTTCCAACCAGTCTCGGTAACAACAATGGATATTTTAAAACAAACCAGTTTTCAAGATTAACTTTTGCACTACGTTTCATTCAGATACTAAAAGTAGTACTCAGTGGTAATGCATTGCCCCTTATTTAAGTTCATTTAGTGAAATCTTAACTGGTCTATGTTTACTGTTTGTCTACTTTGCAAATTTAGCTTTGTTTACAGTCATTTAATTACTTTACAGTCATTTATCAGTTGTTTACTTTCTTAGAATGTTATTGTTGACCTGAAATCGACTCTTTAGGTGAAACCTGCTAATAAAACATTTGTTACTTTTAGGATGGTTAATCTTTGTGCGAAGCATTTTGGTTTACTTGCACATCAAGTGGTGGGTGAAGAAAGGCTGTCGTACCTTTCCTCGTTACTGGGGAATTCCAGGAAGCAGTTAATTGCTAGAGTTGATATAAGAAGGAAATGCTTACTGTACCTACATTGTACAGTAAAGCTTGGTTATTTGACTTCTTGAAAGTAACATAGATACAATTTGGAAAGAAATTAAGGAAGTAGTGTAGATACATGTAATTTTCTCTTATGGGGCTGTCATTAACTTTTGATGTTGGTGGAGAAATGAATAAGTAGCCTGTTATTATTACAATTATTATTATTATTATTACTATTATTACAATTATTATTATTATTATTATTATTACAATTATTATTATTATTATTATTATTTGTAGTCTTGCATCAATGCTTTGCTTTACTTTCTTAATAACCGGTGTTTTTTTACCCTCTGACTGATAGCTCTGTCTTTAATTGAGCAGTGATTGTAGATAATAGATTGTAATAATTATATCTGATTGTAGTGGAAGTGATTTAAACAATTATAGCAATTTGTATTTTAATAGTTACATTCCCTGTTATCCTTAGATCAATGTGACCGTCTTAAAGGGACAATGTTACATTTGATATATTATTCTTGAAACGTAAGCAAAAATCGCCACAAGCAGCCCTGTCAAAATGTGCCGGCAGCCGGCAATTTTGCCGCCTACAGTCAATCATTTGCCGTCTACTTCACACTGGAGTTCACAAATCATGACTAATAACAAAATACATCACTAGCCCTTATTGCCTACAACTTCTGTTTCCCTGCCTACCACTACAAAACATTCTGTCAGGGTTGGCTACATGTGATAAAACCAAAGAAATATAAAAATAACTAAAGAAGTCAAAATTCAACAACAATGGTAATTTTGATTATTTGACTACCTGTCACAAAATCGAATTTGATGAACTGAACTCCACTTTTATCCTTGAAATCCTGCACTTTATCTCCAAACTACTGCTTCTGTTTTGCTCTATGAATCTTTGTATCCAATCAAGTTGTAATTAGGTGGCATTTGTTGATATAACATGGAAATAAGCTAAGCGAAATTTTGCTATTTTGGCAGGACAGTGTCCCTTAAAGAGTTAAGGAATCTATAACAACATTAATTATTATTAGTGGTGAATGTTATGTGGTAAGAAGCAGGAAGCAAAAGTAAGAAACTAAACAAAACTAACTTATGCACACAGTAGTAACACTATACAACGAAATTACATGTATGGGTACTTTATTACATAAAATCTTTGTGACATCAAAATTTTGCAAGTTTGGAAAAGTTATAGAACAGGTACAACCCGACATTTTCATGGCTGTTTAGACATGGACCTGCATTGCCTTAATACATTTAACTTGGTTCAATCTTTCTGACACTTAATTGATTTTTTTTATGTTTTTTTAAATTACAAAATTTTGATGTCACAAAAAAAAAATTGAATGAGAAAAATAGGTTTAGGTTAAATGTCTATAGTAGAAGGCAGGTGTCACTTGTGTTTGTTAGCCGATATTACCAGGTTATTCAGATGCTGTTGTGCTACAGATGCTAGTTTGAAGCTCTGAAGGTTGCTGTAGTGGCAGGCAAGGGGTGTTTGTTTTGACACGCTAGCCAGCAGCACTGATTCATAATGCACTTGAAGATCTCTTTTGTATGGCAAAAACCTCATTCATGGTTAACGTAAGACATACTTTACAATCTGTCAAGCTATGGAAAGCACATGTACTAATATTTGTGGCTAAATGATTCATGTGTGACTTGTATATAAACAAAAATAACAAAAAAAATTGAGATGGTTTCTGACTAATAGTTTTTACAATGGGGGTAAACCTTAATACAGTTTTAGAGTCGTTGCTAGGGACATTATTTCATGGTTATCATTTTTCACGTGTCAAAAACTGCTAACATGGTGGGATCTATGAAAATGAACACAAGACATCACTAAATCTACATTGCACATGCGCAACTAGTGCCACTCCCCAACCGCGCGTAAGAATGAAAAAGCGCAAAAATTCAAAGGAAAGGAGATAAAAATCCAATTTTTTTTGGCGAATCAAAAGCAATTCAACTTTTTTTTGACATCTGTAGCACGGAATTACTGTTTAGACGAAAAAGAGCTATATTGTGATTGTTTTTAATTTTCTATGCTGAGTTTGAGGTAAAAAAATTGAAGAGTAAAACAGATTTAAAACGACCAAAACATCTTGGCGTGACATAAATATGCATTGTGTGAAAGGATGTTTCATTCAATAACAAAAAAAAATGCTTTTTGTTGCATAGCACTCACGTTGAATGATAATATTGAAATTTAGTTAAGAGAGCAAAAGCACTGATAAAGGGATTATCCCCGAAACGTCTGACTCTTTGTAACAGTTTGTTCAACACTTGATCTCAACTAAATTTCTATATTATTATTGTGTGAAAGGAGACTGTCTTGACAACTAGATGACGTAATTGCACTGGGGAATTAAAAAAAGAAGTTTACAATCTTGCAGATAATGGAACGAGTGAAAATTTGGATATCTGTCCTGGATACTAAATCTCGTTCAAAGCTTCGCGTATTCACGAGATAACAAGAAAGGCTATTAAAGAAAATAACGTGAATTTTAACAAATTAATGCAACAGATTTCTTATTGGGATGTTTTTAAGCCGTTGACATTGTTTTTTTTTAGGAAAAATGAAAGATCATGTTTGAGTTTTAAGGGTTTTTTTTAATGTTCTTGTCACGTGACTTGCTAAATATATTTGCGACTCTAGAAGTAGAGGTCTTGCCAAAATAATAATCCTTTCTTTATGATTATAGTCAATTGTTGATACTAAAGCATCTCTAGGTTATTTACGAAACAAATACATACTTTCCTTCTTCTCGCGGTGGATCTCTTTCGAATAAACGAGCGAAAACCTAACAAAACCTATAAAGAACACATGTTTTGTCCTACAATAGCCGTGGATACTCGCGCCGGCTGTGGATTGTAGTGAAATACAATGAACCCCGATCCTTTCTTTTATTCGCTCCCCACCCCCTCGAACTCCTCATAATATATTTTTTAGCATGATTTCCATCCCCCACTTACACCTCAAATCGCACTTTGTCTTTGACAAACAGGTCCTGACATGAGTGGTCCGAACAAGCCTACCACAAGGATCATGTCCAGAGGCACTTTGAAGTTTTTAAACCTGACAACAGCGGATTTAAACACTTCAGTAGTGTCATAACAGACGCACTCGATCGCACTCGTCTATTACGAACTTTAGGGGCAAAATCAGTGGAGCAGAGGTGCGGCGAAACTGAGACCAGAACTTACGTCTTGTTGCGAGCACGTTTGCATGCAAATTTGGGTGCATCCCTGGTGTAAGAACCTGTGAAACTCATGAGTGACGTAAAACAAGGAAAACAAAAGGCATTAAACAATAGAGTCAACTGGGAATGCAAGACGACAAAGGGAAAAGTCACAGGTTCTTACACCGAGGTAAACCCCAAATTTGTCCGCAAGTTGAAATTTTTGATACGGTGTTCGCTTTTTTAATACATGGTCATACATGTTTGATTGTAATCACATTTCATCGCCAGATTTACATCATACCCTCATCAAGGTGATGTTTAAAATACGGGACGATTTTCAACGACGATTTAAACCATCATTTCGTTAAAAATCGCGCCGTGTAGCACAACACGAGACTGAGACGATTTTTAACGCAACAATTTGTTGCGGTAAAATGTTGCAAGCTTTTAAACCACTTTCAAAACCTTGCAACATGTTGCCGAAACAAAATATTGCGTTAAAAATCGTCCCGCGCGCGCTGTTACATGGTACGGAGTTTTCACCCAACATTGTTGCGTTAAGAATTATCCCATGTCCCATCACCTTTATGGTCGAAAAAATCTCATTGTCATAAAATAAATCAATTTGTCCAACAAAAATTATCGATTCAATTCCCAAGACCATTTTTTCATAACTTTAAGAGAACATTCAACCAAAATGCCGGCGAAGACGCCGTAATTTCGTCCAACCAATCAGAAAAAAGAAAGCGTTGCGCAAGCCGTCGAGCCAGCGTAAGAAATTCACGCCTATTTTTGCATAATTTTTTATCACTTTTCAGTCCGAACTTTACAAACTCTTCTATATGCCTATTCAAAATTTAAGGAAATTATTGCTTAACAAGTTGTGAAAACATTACTAGAAGTATTACACGCAGTCCGCTAAAGAAGAAAGGGATAACAATTTACCTCGGAGGCATATTTTTTCGTGATACAAGGTAAGAACTTACCAAGTAACAAACTTTGCGGCCGTTCACGGGTCAAGCTTTTGAATGTTAATATTTGTTCTAAAAAAAGTTTTATTTACATTTTGTAGGGATTACACGACCAGAAAGAAAACTCACAGCCTCCAGAGCTGTGTTAAAGCGTGAACAGTTTAGAAGTAGTGCACAAAATTATTGATGGAGAAAGACCATCGACTGGGACGTGATATAATAAGGAAAATTCATTGAATTCATGGCGACTTAAGACTTTTATAACAACTTTGGCATATAACATCTAAGGTAATGTTATTTTCAACTTTAGTTAGCAGTACATTTCCACCGTCGTGTAATTTTTGAGCGCACTGACGTAGATAAAAAATAAGATGTGGTTTACGTAAAGTTGAACCCTGTTAAAATGCTAACGGTTGCACAAGTTATTTAATTTCCGCGCGTTTTTAAAAGCCAGTTAATGTTATATCTAAGGCCCGGTTCAAACGTCGATCTTCACATGTGCCGAATCTAATGCAAATGAGCAAATTCTATTGTTCTTTGTACCTTGTTGTATGCATGTAATTGTAAATCTTAGAAATAATTTCCTTCAGTATCTTTAACGACATAGAGGTTGTTTTGTACAAAAATGCTTAATCTCAACAAACTGATTTAGGTTCTTTTAATAAAAACGCTCGAAAGAGTTTGTTTATGTACGTACATTTCAGTGAAGAAGTGTATTCAATTTTCAACAAATTTATAAATTTAGGAAGTATCTAAAGAGAGATTTCAATAAAACTCTAAACTCGCTTAATAAAGTTGCCTCTGAAATAGTAATTTGGTAGTACTCATCTAATCTCCTCTTCATTGTCATCCCGTTTTCAGGGAATAGAGGACATTCTACAAGCGCCAATCTCCTCTAGATCTAACGAACACCCCTGCAAGGAAAACCACCATCTTCTACAATCTTGGCTCAGCCCTTTGGACTATAAATGACAAAGTAGAACAGCAAGAAAAAGATAAAGTTCGTCGAAGGCATTTTATGGTCGTGGTATCGCACCCTTTTCTTTGGTTGATTGGGACAGATCCAAAATTATGGTTGGATTTAATTGCAGAATACGCCACGTAATGTTGTGGCTTTAGTCCTTGCAATGCGTCGATTGTTGCGACCTTTTTCCAGGCTTTTACGCAGGCTACTAAATTATATTGCTTGGTTTTTGATAATTTGTACTTTTTTCTGATTTAGATGAGGGTCATGGATTCGTCAGTGGTAACCGTTTAGTATTACTTTACTAACGTTATTTTTTATTTTTCTTTATTTACTCGGCTGGGTTGCATGTTTTCAAAAATGAAAAACGATGATTTGTACAGTTCGTGTTAAACTCTAGGAGCTTTAAAACAAGTATACATGGTCAGTTACTACTCTTGTAATCGAATTTGCTGTTGTTGTTATTCTTAGCAGGACGCAGTTGGTCAATGCAATGGTTGTAAGGACGTCTCATGAAGAAGAGTGCCTCCAATTGTTGATCATGAGATTATAAGCTAAGATGAATCAGAGAAGCCTTAATACATGCTGCATGCAGTCTACATGCTGAGTGGCTAATCTCATCTTTCTCGTCAAACAATGTTGACGCACGCCTCTAATCAGAACCAGAAATATTGGAACTCCGGGAGACCGGGATACAAGGACACCGGAACAGTCCGGGAATACAGTATATAACGGCTAACCCTAACCTTAACCACAAGCTAAACAGCTATTTAGGCCCTAATTTAGGTGTTCTCGGATGTTTCGGTGTTCCATGTTCTTATATCTTGGTGCTACAATGTTCTGTTGTTCCTTGTTTTCGTATATGCCCGCAAGATCATTTCTGAAGTGAGATGTCCCCCAAAAGGTCACGTGGAATAGGTGGAGTGTTGTTCTGGTCTTTCTGTTCTTAGTTTCATGATGCTTCACGTGGTCTACACTATATATAGCTTACTTGTCGACGTTTTGAACCACCTCTTAAGTTTTACTTTTTCTAAAGCCTAACATTCAGCTTTTGAGCTGAGTGCTTGTGCTTGCTAACTTTCTCCAATACCCTTGACCACGTATTTTCGCTTTCTCTAACTCTTAACTTTTTTCAATATGGTTATTGTATTGTTCAATGTTCTCTTATAATTAGTAATTTTTGTTATTTGTTAATATTATCATCGGTCATTCATAATAATCCCTGTTTTCTTAGCTCAACGCTAAGAAAACAGAGGTCATGAGCTTCAACATCAAGGAGGAAGTCAAGATCACCTCCAAAGATGGATTATCACTCGCTTCCAAAAAGGAATTTATGTCAGTTCCACTGAGAGAGACATCCGGGTGAAGAAAGCAATATCTTGGAGAGCTCTCCACGACCTCAAGAACATCTGGAAATCCACCATGCCGGAAGAACTCATTCTTCTCTTCCGCTCGGAGTCATGAACGCCCACAGTAGAGCAAGAGACTCGGCTTGACGGCTGCTACACTCGCATGCTCAGGATATCATAGTCCTCAATTTCTCATGGAAGGATTGGGTCAGAAACAAAGTCATCTATGGCGATCTGCCTAGTCTCTATG
>JAJLRJ010000017.1:42500-75000 GCA_024195265.1 Dendrophyllia cribrosa | reverse complement strand
TACGATTTCAAGGACAGTTGAACCTTTGGTTACAGACACCACTTTTGGTTATACGAACATCTAGGCCACATAACAGTTTACTGTATAAATTATTCAAAACCGACTATTGGAACACTCAACTCATCCGTTTGGTGTCTGTTCTATTAAAGTGCCACTATGATAAAAAATATACATTTCCTGTTCTCTTCATATTTTAAAAATATAAGTACTCGTTACTTACCTTGCGAAGTTTCAAGTTAAAACTCGTACGTGAAGTGCCATTATTTTAACTCTACATTTCGAATTTGGCTTGCCGCCATTACTCAATTCAAAAATGACCGGGGCCGAATCCTGAGAGTTGGATCGAGTTGGCCTAAAGATTTTGTGACGTCAATGACTCAACACGTGCCTTTTGGATTTGTTGTCTGTGTCCCGGAGGGAACCGCGTTGAGTCATTGACGTCACAAATCAAGTCACATGTACCAGATCGCAAACCAGTAGAACGTGGGCTCAGATTTATGAACGGAGTAATGGCGGACGGATTTTATGTGATTTTCGTGGGTTTTCGGCCAGCTATTTCTGGGCTGTGTAAGAATATATGGACCTAATTTATAGCAATTCGCATTTGTCTAAACCTATTAGATACATTTGCGTTAAAAAAAGCGGGAAAAAAAATACAAAAATTTTCGTCGTAGTGGCACTTTAAGGTTCAGTTGGACCAGGAGATGCTAAAGCCTTAACAGTTTTATACCCCATTCACACCAACGCTTAAACATGTTTAAATGTTGTTTAGTTTAAAACAGGTTTAGAAATATGCCTGCTAACCTCCCGTAATATTTGGAGTGAAATCTTTACTTAAAGATACTTTATTGACTTTTATTACCATTCCAGGTAGTTTGAGTCATATACATTTCAAAACATTTCAAGATAGAGACTAAAAACGCAGTTTAACCAAACAACATTTAAACATGTTTAACCGTTGGTGTGAATGGGGCTCAAGTTGACTTTCGATGAAATAGAAAAAATGTTGTACAACTTAATTTTTTTTCAGTAATTTATAACGATTAAAGGACTGAATAGCATCCAATTCGGTGAGTAATCAAACGAGTGATTACGACCGCGAAGCGTAAGTCCGATTTATTAATCATGCGTATGATTACAGACAGAATTAGATGACACGAAGTCCTATTATTGATTAAGTATTGTTCCACATAAGAACGATAGCAAACTTCATTGTTCTGCGGCATTAGCTCTTTCCCACATAGAATATCTTTGATTTCAAGAATAGAGGAGGAGCTGATGGTTAATAATTATATTTCATTATAAAAATAAAGAAATTCCATTTGCGTCAAATAAATTTTAGGAAATGTTCGTGCTTAACCAATCAGAATAGCAGAAGACAATAGCTAATAATTTTGCTTCTTTGATGAAGTTCCCCAAATACAATTTCTTTTAAAAATTGTATGTTGTGCGATTGGGTCTCAAATTACTTGAAACCTTAAAAAAAATAGACAAAATGCACCTTGAACCTTAACTTTTTAGTGGTTTTAGAGTCTAGGCCAATGAGATCACTAGTTGTAACAATGAAAAATCTCGACATTCCATCGTGTTTGACATTCCATTGCCGTTCAGCGCTATCCTTCTTATGCGGATCATTACTTAACCATAATCGCTACATCTTCCGAGAACAAATTAATATGACAATTGACATGAAAAGAAATTCAAGAAAATAACGCTACATGCAGTAATTGTTTTAAATCACGTGATTGGTTCATTTAGCGTTCAACTTTATAAATGTGATTGGCTCCGGAAACTGTCCGATTACATTGACCGATTACAACTGTGCAAGAAATTAAAGGGAAATACAAAGGTTTATCAACCAAGTACATTTGAGGAAATTGTAATAGTTATGATTAACTTTATCAACATTCACTTGAGTAATTCCGTCAGCTAATTGAATCCAGGAAAAAATGCGTAATAATTATACGAGTCTTATTATGAGCTGGGTTTGGCGGCTCCCCTTGCTGATTCAGTGTTGATTGGCTGGAAAAGAGGTGTCTTTCATTTAGTGAATGGACTTTCTTTTTTTATCCCCGATTTTCTGTTTTGGTTTTATATAAAACTCCTGTAAAAATGAAGGCTCTAAATACTGCTTTTTTTGTAATTCTCTTTGTAGAATAGCTCGTAGATTAGTTCTTGTTTTAATTTTAGAATAAGTGTTTAAGGGCCGTGTTGGTGTCGGAAGGAAGATTCTAAAAACTCGTCTGATGTACGACAAGCAGATTCCTTTTCTGGACGCAAGAAGTATCAGGCAACGTTTCGCGCAACATGCCTCAAAACAAAACTTAAGCGTTCGATCGACATACATCGCAGTTAAAAATAATTCAGTGTAATATTTCCATATCCATATCCATTTTTAGTGATCCATATCCATAGTTATATATTTTATCTGCTTTTATGCAAATTAATCACGATAGATAGTACAAATTATATTATAGATTTTATGTAGTTTTTATTAGGGTCACAAGTTTATCAGTAATTATATTCACTGGCGTGAGTTGTAACCCTGTTTATGAAATAAAGATCATTATTATTATTATATCCTGTGTAACACTCCTGCATTTTTCAGTTCCCGCAATGATAGCGAAAAGTAGAGTAAATTTGCTGTTTCTCGCAACGATTGCGGCAACAGAAAAATATGAAACTCTGCATAGTTTCGTCCAATTTGTTTCTATTCAGTTTTATTGCGAGACAAGTTTCGTCAGAGGGTATCAGTATGTTTTACTAGGTGAGATTTAGCCTGACAGCAGGCCCGCTTATTTCCTTCGCTGGACGACCTTGACTCTCGCATACGGCAATCGAGTACTGACTCCTAAATAGTAGAGCATCCTGCGGGCTTGGCGCGTTTGTCGTGAAACGTGTGCTGCAATTTTCTGGCGAGACAATTTGCACGAAACGCATTTGCCAAGTGAATCTCCACCGTAGGTTCGACTTTTTTACGCTCTTACAGCGCGATCGAACTGTGAACACTGAACAAGAATATGCAGAAAGTCTCGAAGTCGAACATGGAAGATGGACGTCCTGTGATTACTCCACAGGTAAACCAGTCACCAACGTGGCCTGCTCTTTATTTACATTTTTACTCATTCGCGTAGCGACATGAGTTATAAAACTGCCTCCGTTTTTCTTTTTTACTTGGGCGTAGCGGCCAAGTATAAAAATGCAGTTTGGTAGTGAACAAATGTGCAGTATTGCGCAACTCTGGGGACGGGAATGGGCTTGTTCAAACCTTCACCGCAGTCAAACGTCCGAGGCGTTTTTCGTTTTATTTAGTGCGATATCATTTAATATTAAGTGGAAACGTGGGCAAGGATGTATAAAATAATTAGTTTATGTAACTATCTTTTTATCTTTCTCAAAATAACAAGTTTCTTTTCGTTGAAAACTGACCAAAACGCTTCGTGCCTGAGCAAAATTGTGCGATTCATAGTTTTCAAAGGCTTAGAACTTTTTTAGTAAACTTTCAAAACGTTTACTGAATTGACAGTGTATTATTAATATATTAAACTTTAAACAATGAAAATGACAACCTTAAGCGTGGTAGGAATCCCGATTAATTTCACTTCTTTCGGTTGTTTGCCTTTCACGAATTTTAATTTCGTGAAGTTGAAGGAACAAAAGAGCCAACTGAAACTTCGGGTGCAAAAATTCACCGCCGAGAGATGTAAACAATATACGTGTCTTGCGAGTTTCGCATGCGCTAGTGAATGTTTCTCGGGCGAAAATAACCTTAAAGCGATCACTTTTTCATTTAATTTTCTTTTATGTGTTTCGAATACAGAGGAATAAAAACTAGATATATTTTCGTGTGTCTGATTGCGAGATGTTTTATGAAATCGCTGCGTCATGCGTTACTGGAAAGGTTTCAAATTACTTTTGATATTATGCAAATAGTAGCATTTTTACCTCAACTAAAAAAATATATTTCAGAGGGCTAAATTTGTTTCTTTCCTCCTAAATTATCACTTATATCGTTAACTTTGATTAAATTTATAAGTTTCATTCAAAATTTCAAAATTATTATAAAAAAGGCAGGAATAGTTCCAGCAAAGGAGGATTTTTTCAGGTATCCCATGATGCAACGCGAATGAACTATCTTATCAACCGAAATTGCGTGACCAGTCATTTGCCATGGGGTTGCTCGAACCGAGCGCATCGTCCACTGCGTAGATTTTAGCAGTCAAATATACATCACATCGTCCGATCTGGCTTGTTGTAGGTTCCTAACCTTATTTAGTACACGTTTGCTTCCCGAAAAAGTAAAGAGAGCGGCGACTTTGTCTATTTCTGAACACGGACAAATTAAAAAGTATCAATGACAATTAAGACTTCGATTTCCGGATTTCCGGGCGCCAGTACCGGTCAGCGGTACTATAGATAAGGACACGCGCCGTAGGCCGTTGTGGCCTGTTCCTCGTGCACTCGTTCTGTATTACACAATTGTGCTTGCGGTTGTATTAAAAGTCACAGTTGCTTCACCTGAATCGTGTCATCGATCGACCGACACTCCATTCCCTGGCGTGGTGGCAGCGCTCTCGGATCTACGCCAAGAAATCGAAAGGAAAACAAAGGCAAAGCTACCCGTTCAAACGTCGGTATAAAGTCGATGCTTCGAACATCTTCGTCGCCCAAGCACGATTTACTCGTAAACTTGCAACCTAACTACAGCTATGGCGAGCACCCACAGGGCCCCAAAACAGTGGAGCCTGTCAAAGAACGGGTCCATTAACAGCTTCGAAAACTAGAGACAAAACCTGTTGTACACCTTATCCCTCGACAGCAATTTCGCTCCTTTCCTCGACGAGAACGCTACGTGGGGGAATAAGACTAAGTCCCAGCCCCTACGCGGCCTCACAGATGACCAAGAAACCGTCCCTACCTCCAGACGCAAAACGGCCCGACAAAAAGTCAATTTTCTTGAACTAATGCTCGGGCAAATAGCCAATTATTGCCCGGTGATATCCAGAACCTCTCTTGTGAAGAGTTCAACTTCGATACAGTCGGTTTGGAACACGATTCGTGCACATTTCGGCTTCCAAGTTACAGGAGCCCACTTTCTAGATTTCGCCGGCTTACGTTTGGAAGCAGATGAACGCCCCGAGGATCTCTTTCAGAGACTGATGGCCTTTGTGGAAGACACTCTACTCCGTGCTAATAGCCTGTCACACCATGGTGAAGTTACCACGGAAGATGAGGAACTCACCCCCACCCTGGAGAATTTCATCATTCTCACCTGGCTCAAACTGATCCACCCCGAGCTACCTAAGTTAGTGAAGCAGAGATGCGGAACTGAGTTACGATCACGGACTCTTAGCATCCATAAAGCCAGAGATATCTCAAGCACTTACTTCTCTACTCGATGAAATACGCACTGCCGATGATGCCAAGATCATGCGCACCGCTGTCAGTAACTACCGTAAACCTCTCGGCACCAGAGCTCCGTATAAGGCGACTACACGACCCAGCCGCCCAACTAAATCCTGTCCACTCTGCAAACAGGCAGGTCGTCCTGACAATAGTCACTTCTTGAGCGAATGCAGTTTCCTTCCAGACGAAGACCGCAAATACATCGCCAAGGCCAGACAGATCGCCGACATCTTAGATGACACCCATGGACCTGAGACCACACCCAACGTAGCCGAACCGCATAGCGACACCGATCACACTGGACCCAGCCCAAGTCCGGAACCCCCTGGTGACAACTCACCCCCAACAGCCAAGACACCTCCCAAACCACCAGTACCTATGCCAGGTACAAAACACTCTTCAAACGTACGCCTTGACCCGGACAATCTACTACCTTATGATATTAGCTGTTGGATGAGTATGACCGCGTGTTCGACCCAAACATCCAGGGCTACAATGGCGCGGAAGGTCCATTCGAAGCCAGAGTCAACATGGGACCTGTGGAATCCCCCCCCCCCCCCCCCCTCCCCCAGCGGAAAGGCCGCCTACCGCAGTATGTCTGTAACCAGCTAGTGGAGCTCCAGCAGAAATTTGACGAGTTCGAAGCATTGGGTGTCTTCAGACGCCCTGAGGACATCAACATCACAGTCGAGTACTTGAACCCATCATTTCTCGTCAAGAAACCCAGTGGTGGCTCCCGCCTAGTTACCGCATTCGCTGACGTCGGCCGCTACAGTAAGCCACAGCCTTCCCTGAAGCCAGATGTGGACTCCACGTTACGCCACATCGCCCAGTGAAAGCACATCATCGCATCAGATTTGACCAGCGCTTTCTACCAAATTCCTCTCTCGCGTGATTCCATGAAGTACTGTGCGGTCGCTACACCATTTCGAGGAGTGCGCGTATACGCACGGTCGGCCATGGGCATACCTGACCGCGTCCTCGGTCAGCTGTTAGAAGAGGGTGTCGTCGCCAAAATCGAAGACGATCTATACTGTGGAGGAAACACACCACAAGAACTCTTACTGAACTGGAAGAAGGTTCTACAAGCCCTCCACAAGTGCGATCTCCGCCTTTCCGCATCGAAGACCATCATCAACCCTCAGTCCACAACAATACTGGGATGGATTTGGAACGGTGGCACTTTAAGAGCAAGCCCACACCGCATCGCTACCCTCGCCTCGTGCCCCGAACCCGAAACCGTTGGTCAAATGCGGTCACTCATAGGAGCATATAAGGTGCTCTCCCGTGTCATCCCTGGGTGTTCATCACTTCTTGCACAACTTGATGACACCGTAAGTGGTCGTGAATCTAAAGAAACAATCAAATGGACAGATGACCTCCGTACTTCGTTCCGCAACGCCCAGGAAACCCTCTCCACTGCTCGCACCATCTCGCTACCCAAACCAAGTGACCAGTTGTGGATTGTGACCGATGGAGCTGTCCGTAAATCTGGAATAGGGGCCACACTTTACGTCACTCGTGACAACAAACTACATTTGGCAGGGTTCTTTAGCACCAAACTACGAGGCTCACAACCAACATGGTTACCTTGCGAGGTGGAAGCCCTAGCTATTGCTGTTGCCACCAAACACTTCAGCCCGTACCTAATCCAATTTCATCACAAAGCCTGCATCCTGACCGACAGCAAGCCTTGCGTGCAAGCATATGAAAAACTCTGTCGCGGAGAGTTTTCAGCTAGCCATCGCGTCTCCACCTTTCTATCAACTGTGAGCAGATATCAGGTGTCCGTCAGACATGTGTCCGGCTTCGGATTTCGCCAGCCGCAACGCAGCTCCATGTGAGGACGAAGCCTGCCAGATCTGCACCTTTACGAAGCTCACCCAGGACTCCTTCGTCCGAAACGTGTCGATACAAGACATGCTGAGTGGTGATGAACGCCTCCCCTTCACCAGCCGCACTGCCTGGTTTGCCATTCAGGCCGAATGTGCTGATCTGCGGCGTACTCGCGCACACCTGCAAGAAGGGACACGCCCTTCAAAGAAATTTACCAACATAAAAGATGTTAAGAGATATCTAAACATTGCTACCATTGCAAAAGATGGCTTACTCGTTGTCCGACGTGACGAGCCCCTTGTCCCTAGCCGCGAGTGCATCATTGTTCCTCGACAAGTACTTGACGGACTGCTAACAGCCCTACACATACAGCTCACCCATCCGTCGAGCCATCAACTCAAGGCTGTCACCAACCGGTACCTGTATGCCTTAGACATACACAAGGCCATCGACCGTGTGACCCAAGCTTGTCACCACTGTGCCTCCCTACGCCAAACTCCGAAAGTGCACGTGGAGCAGTCATCCTGCCCCCACCCGACGCAGTTGGCGTATCATTTGCTGCGGATGTTATCAAACGCTCAAGACAACTCGTGCTTGTACTACGGGAGTGCGTGACTTCGTTTACAGCCACAACCCTGCTAGAAGACGAGCGCCACAATACTTTGCGCGACGCTCTCATCCGCCTTTGTGTCCAACTAGATGGACCAACAGCCGTCATACGTACCGACCCAGCCCCAGGATTTAAGGCACTCAGAGATGATCAACTCCTGAAACATCACAGGATCACCCTTGAGATCGGCGATGCCAAAAACATAAACAAGAATCCTATCGCAGTGAAGGCAGTACAGGAAGTCGAAAGCGAGCTACTCTGACATGATTCACTAGGCGGTCCAGTAACCCACGTGACACTCGCCGTAGCCACAGCCAATCTAAATGCGCGCGTTCGCTCGTGTGGTCTTTCTGCAAGAGAGATGTGGACTCAACGAGATCAGTTCTCAAACCAACAGATCCCTCTACAAGACCAAGACATCAATCTACGACAACAAGCACAACGTTTGACCAACCACCCTCACAGTGAGAAGTCAAAGGCACCCGTCGCAAAGAGAAACCTAACTGATCGTATTACTGTCGGTGATTTAGTCTACCTCTATTCCGATAGAAACAAGACCAGATCCCGCGATCGCTATCTAGTCGTAGAAGTTACCGGGTCTTTCTGCAACGTCGGGAAATTTGTTGGCTCTCAACTTTGCAGCACGTCTTACCGAGTAAAGATATCTGAGTGCTACCGGGTCCCATCCGAAGTCGTGAACTTCAGACCACCTCCCAGACTCATCATCTGACGAAACTCCATCAACACGACCAGTACCTCCGCCTCCACCAGTCATACCATGTGCGATCTCGACACCTTCTACCCAGGAAGTCCCCTGCCTTGATGACTTACCTACCAGCCACAATGAGCTATGCGATACCAGGACTCACCCTGATCAAGCAGGAGACTCTTGTGCTAGCGACAGCGAATCTGATGCCCCTCCTCCTCCTCGCAGATCCACACGTGAGCGACGCAGACCTGCACGTTATGAGGGCTTGACATGGACTAATTAGCCAGTGGTCGTTGTGACTTGAACTAAAAACTGTTATAAGCTTTATCCTTGTTCATGTTAGTCGTGTGCATGTACCTAGATTTTTCTATACCCGTAGAGTTCATACCATGTTTGTAAGAGTAAAGAGAGAAAAAAGAGGTCACGCCAGTACCGGTCAGCGGTACTATAGATAAGGACACGCGCCGTAGGCCGTTCTCCCCTGTTCCTCGTGCACTCGTTCTGTATTACAAAGTTGTGCTTGCGGTTGTATTAAAAGTCACAGTTGCTTCACCTGAATCGTGTCATCGATCGATCGACCCTCCATTCCCTGGCGGGGAGATGAAAAAAATATATTTCCATCTTCCATATCACTTGTAAAAAACATAAACATTAAGCGATTTATTAGCTTCGAACCGAAAGAAAGTGTCAAACGATCATATGATTTGGCCAAACTCATAAAAGGAAGCTGCAATTGCACTAAATACGATATTTCCTTCGACTGTAAAAACCGAAGCAAAGAATCTATGCGATCGAACCCAATTTCAACAACGTTTAGGCGCCGATTTTGACCAAAATTCAACGGTCATAAATTCCTACAAAAAGTGGGGACTTTAGGGGACCTTGTACTGCATTTAAAAGAGTCACTCTCCGGGCACTATCAGGCGTAATTATATGCTAATGTCCCCAGGATTAAAAACGAAACACGGCAAAACAGATCAAGGGTTAAAACACAACAAAGAAATGAAGCGGATCAGCCATGCATGCCACTCGAAACAAACTGACAAAAATATTGCGATACATAGGCAAACAGGCTCAGATCAAATGATATCTAAGTAAACTTTAATGTACATAGCTTAGAAACCAAATAACGATTTCATTCACCTTTTATCGCTTAGGAAACGAAGAAAAAGCCTCGCGAAGATCAGTAAAATTTCACCACGTGTACTGTACAGCCCCCGAAATGATCCCGACCCTGAAATGATCCCCGACCCCGAAATGATCCCCGACCCCGAAATGATCCCCCAATCGACCCCGAAATGATCCCCATTTTTTTTTTTTCACACTGATCCCGAAATAATCTCCAAGTAATTTTTGGAATGGAATAGCCTTCTATCCAGAGAAAGCTGGAAAAGCTGGAATGAATAAAATAAAAGCAGTTGAGGAAACTTCAATGCAGTATTTACTTATTTATTCATTTTGGACAATTCTTAAAATAAATAATTATAACGCATTTTTAACGATTTTTCAAGAAACTATATCAGGCATTTCTTACTTTTGCGAGTGTAGCGTTTTCAACTGTAACTAATAACAAATACAAATTGATCCGTTTCTTATAGCAGACCGGCATGATTTAAAAGAGGAAACAAACATGATTGAACGTGAACATCAACAACAATATAATTTCAGTAACGAGGAATACAACACAATTATACGATCAAAAACTTAAAGGGTAACAATACAGCTAGTCTATCAAAACAATACAAAAGAATCGTTATTAAGTTTAATACTGAATGCGTGTTTGTAGCGGTCAAAGTTTAAGGTGTAGCTTCCTGTATGTCACCGATGGGGATGCTCCTTGTAACGTTTGGGCTCCTGTATGGCACCACCAATTATCTATTGTGCCTGTCTACAGTTGCACGTTTAGAACGTGAATAAGGTAGAAGCTCAAGTCAGTTGTTATGCAATCACATTACACATCACAGTATATAGTCATTGATTATAAACATTTCTTACTGACAAAACCTTGTTAACGACTCTGATACAGTTAATTTCTTACAGTTTCAAACTAACCTCTGCGTCCTTACGCACACATGAATTCGTATCCGGCGGCTTGTCTTCATTTCCAGAGATTACGCTTTTTTAAAAAGCAAAATAGAAGGAGAGTTGACAACCACGCGGTTCGCGACATCTCACTGAGTCGCAGATGAAACAGAAGACTGGGACGAGACATTGAAGTTTCCTCAACTGCCTTTATTTTATTCATTCCAGCTTTCTCTGGATGGAAGGCCATTCCATTCCAAAAATTACTTGGGGATCATTTCGGTGTCGGGATCATTTCGGGATCGATTTGGGGATCATTTCAGGGTCGGGGATCATTTCGGGGGCTGTACAGATCATTTCGGGGTCGGGATCATTTCGGGGCGATTGAGGGATTATTTCGGGGTCGGGGATCATTTCGGGGTCGGGATCATTTCGGGGGCTGTACAGTACGTTTGTCGGCCAACACCTTAAACATGTACGCGAACTAAACTCTTGTTAGAGTGGTAAATTGCCCACGATTAATTTCAGCCACTGAAAAGAAAAGAAGCCGACGTAAAATTAAATTAAAAAACAAAACTAACAGGCAAAGAGAAAATGGCTATATTATTTCATCCCAATTAAAAGCCACGTGTGCTTCGGTTACATATGGAAACCTGATTAGTAAACAACAATTTCAAGCCGATGGAAAAATAAACACACCTTTGAAAGCTGTGACAATGCTCTCCTTCAATCCCTTGTTTGCTAAACGTTTAGCAACGTCATAAACTGTCATATCCTTTAGACTCGAACGATCCATACTTACTAGAAAAAAGAAGCTTTCTTAACTTGACGTGACCTTCTTGTTCTGGCGCGAAACTCCCGCGAATGAACTGTCCACATCGCACGCTTGGTCGGCTTAAGCCAAGCACGATACGAAAGTTGATACATATATAAGATAGATAACGAAACTGGTTCAAACTAGATTTATGTGAAAGAGTATTTTGTTGAGGATAACAGACACCTGTTTATTAAGCGAAAACAAACTACTGTTATCTTTGGCAGGGTAAATGCGGTTGTTGTCATGTATAGCGCAACCACACGAGGCACGTATGACAGTATGAACTATTATCATGCAAAGGTGTATTGAATAAAGGACAGTTATATTCCCGTTTCTGGGAGTAAGTTATTATATAATTAGATCAAATACAATAAATTTTTAACAAAAGATTAAACTAAAGTGTCAGTCGGCTTAGCTTAGCAGAATAAAACTAAACAATACGCATTCTTCACATAGCGTAAAATGCCCTTGCATTTTGTACTTATCCAAATACGGAAAAGTATGAATAAACCCTTTTTGTGCTCAACGGGTCATTCCGGGTACGGGGATTATTTTACTTCATGGATGATATTAGCGTGATATCAGCGAAAGCGCGCGAAAATCAATGTTGACACAATCGCTCCCTCCCTATGCGAAAAATTCTCGAATCGGTAGCACAAATTCGCCAGTTTACGTGAGAAAATCTCTGCCATTTAACACAAATTAGACATCCGCGTAAATGCAAATATTTAACTGACTTATAATCTGAAGGCAACAGGCCGATTACATTATTAGAGCGAGCGGAGAAAAGTAAAATAAAGCAAAATTTGCACTTTTACGAATCAGACACTCCACAAAGCCTAAACAGAAACCCTGACATGCCATTTCAGCCAATTGTATTGGTGCTATTTTAGTACCGTGGTGTTGTACCAAATTTGGCATTTTTCTCAAAGCCGAAACAGAATCCCTGACCTGCCATTTCAGCCAATTGTATTGGTGCTATTTTAGTACCGTGGTGTTATAACTAATTTGGCAGGTTTCCATAAAGTAAAACAGAAACCCTGACCTGCCATTTTAGCCAATTGTATTGGTGCTATTCTAGTACCGTGGTATTGGCATAATTTGGCATAATTTGGCACTTTCCTAAAGCCGAAGCAGAACCCTTGACATGCTATTTCAGACAATTATATTGGTGCTATTTTGGTTAAGCGAAAATAGCTTTGAATTGGACCCTACTATAATACCTATTTTGCACCTGGATTGTACCCAATTAGCTTGCTGATTTGGTTCCACAAAACTAGGCTAATTTGAGCCACATTATAACGTCTGTTTTGGACACTTGCCAGTTTTCCAAATTAGCCTCTACAACGGTATCAAAACGGACCCTTTGGGTGTGAATCATACCATTGGGGGCTTCTTTAGAATGCCAAGGAACCAAAATGGTACCAATTTAAGAATGCTAAAATAGCTTCACAGGGGTAAAATAGTCCTTGCGATTTTAATTTACTGTGCACTTTACTTAATTCAAATGACATTCACCGACTCTCATAGTCACACAGCTCCACAGTCAGAAGTTTATTAGTCACATTGTCCTAGAAAAAGATACCTGCTGAACAAGGAATCTGATGATTATGGGTAATGAATTTCCTAGTGCTGTGGTTTATTTCTATAATCACTGAGTGCCACTTAAAACATCACATTATCCTAACTAACAATATTATGATAACATATGCAAGCCAAAAAAATGTTCAGCCGTGACGCATGCACACGATGTGTGCCAATTTTTCTCTGCACTTTTAAGTGCTAAAAAGCACTGGTGGTTCGCACACCTGAAACTCAGCCAGCTTGCACTTATTATGACTCAGGTTGTTCAATTGATGAATTCTCTAAAGTTTTCTGGTCAGTGTTATTTACTAAGCTCGATCGCACCCAGATGAATTGTTGCAGTGTCCCAAGTTGGCAAGGGAGCAATTTAAGTACCACTTTATTAGTCAAGTGAGGATAATAATATACGGATTATTTAAGAGAGATCATTCAGCAAGGCAAGACCACTCGAAGTGAACAAGATATACTCGATGATGCGTTTTCCTCAGTTGTGGAAGTACAAGAGAAAGAAAATAAATCAGAAGCATTTTTGAAGTTCAATTGAATTTATTTGATTAAGATGATATGCAATTCATTGAATTGAAATACAAATACAATTTTTTGATAACTTATTTCAACCTAGCCCTCGCTCCCAACCTCCTCGAATCTAAACAATTCTAAACCTTTTCGGCCCAAAGAGTTGATTGCGAAGCAGACTGAGTAAAGGACTAGATGAGAGACTGGTAAATAGTACAAAAATGTAGGGTGGGGGCGGGAGGAAAGAAGGGAGTGAATTGGCTGCTCGCCACCTCCCCACCTGTTTTTTATTTTGTCATTTTTGCCCCAGACTCCCGGAGACGCCTGAATATCAGTGTGTCACGCATGGCGGCACGATAGAACTGCAATGCTCACGCCAGCAAAATCCTCTGCTCCTTGAGCAATTTGAAGTGTTTCGTTCGCTTTGTTCTTCGCTGAAGCCCGTGGCGACCGAGATCTCTTGCAAAATGGCTTCTAGTAAAACGAAAACCATTGATGAAATCGACGATATAATAGAGATGGCTCAAGCCATGGCGGCGCTTGGCATGTCGAGCAAAGGATTAAAAACGCTGGATGAGATGAAAAAGCATGTAAAAGATGAACTACACCAATCATCAAAGACGCCCAGCTGGACTGCAGGACAGGTATGAGCGGCCAATCTTAAAGAAGACGGGAACAAATAGTAATACATTTGCACAATGCTGAAACCGATTGGACTGCAATTATGCTTCGTGCCTTCATAGCTTCCGGCTACTGACAAGCTAACTTACCATTTACCACGTAACATAGCTTTTTTTTAAGCTAGCCGACAAATATACTCAAAGCAAGTTCTTACTGGATGTTACTGATGAGATACTGTAACATCAAGACGCTTTTTGCGATCGAAACGATTGCAGAGTGTGAAATGACTGCTTAGCCTTAATTTGAAATGACCTTCGTCGTTGTTCCCGAACCCGCTGGACGGCGAGTTCACTATTTTAAACACAATTTAAACCAACCCCAGAGTCACTTAATTATTTACCTTCTCGATTTTTGCATAGAAAAAATCATTTTATCATGAATAATGACTGAAAAGCCGAGATGTGAAATATAAGAAAGCTGCGCTTTACACATTTGAGGCAAGACGCGACGCTACAGTTCAATGATAACCGTAAATAAATTTAGTCTGAATAGAGTGGAATTGCCTCAGCCAGTTTAACACACAAGGCATGAACTATCTTTATTCGGAGTTGTCAAGTGGCGAAGATAGCAATGTTATCATGGATTTGCATAGTGAAACGGCATAATTGTGTTTCCTCGAGTTTGTACGATTCTTTTATCGAAGCCTAATCTGATATTTAAGGTATGTGCACTCAACCATGATTCACTTCTGTCAGTTCTGGTGCATTTTATATATAGTCATGAAACTGTTGCTGATCAAGAAGCCTCTTCATTGTTTGTGCCAGTTGCAATGCACTCTGTTTGTCCTAATTATTGCATGAAATATGTAGGTTTTTAGATAGTTACCGAGACAATCCTCCCCTCCGAGACAACTTTGCCGAGTGCTTATATATGAGAAATGTTGTCCCTGTTGACCTAGTCAAAGTTGACCCTGCGTAAATATTCAAATCTAAATACAGCTATCGTTTATATACCTGTTCTTTTGACTTTGTTTCATTCATTCGATCACAGTGGGCTTTGCTGATTTACATTTTACTTCTTTATTGCGAATTTGTGTTCTTAAACCTAAACACGCAGAACGCCGTGAGTTGTCCCGGGTAGGCGAGCCAAAGTGTTTATATGAGAAAAAGGTTGACCCGCGAGAGTCGAGACGAGTCACGATTCTCATGTAAGCGGTTTGTTGAATTTTTCAAAGAAATTAGTGAAAAGTTAGCTCGGTCAGGGTAACTCGGGGGAGGGTTGTCTCGGGTACCCGAGACCATATAAACAGGCCCTTACACATATAAAACATCGATGCAGCAGATAATTGAAGCTGTCACCGTTTCAAGTTTCGACTTCCGCGTTTCGCGGAAAAAGGTCCATTGTTTTCCCGAATTGAATGTAAACATATAAAATTGAGTCTTTTTTTGAGAACGAACTTTGAAACTATTGAATTTACTTTGTATGATTTAAAGTTGGCAAGAATTAAGTCATGTTTACGCTTAGGTAGGCATCCCGCTTTTGTCCCGAAAGACAATGGTTGCGCCGTGCTCAGTCAGTCATGTTATAAAACTATATTTTTAGCAACAAAGTACCATCTTGGCGTCCGCTTTTTAAGACTGCTAATAATTGTACTTAATTTTAAAATAATGTTCCATATATGATCGATGATTACTGAAGCTGGCATTTACGCCTTACAGAATCCGTTTAAAGTTGTGCGTTTCATACGTAAACAAAATAGAAACTTACAGCCATGCTCCTGTCTGTGATTAGCTAAGAAAACAATAGATTTGTCCCGCTGGGATAGGGATTAGGGATAGTGGCATTGTTCAAGTGCTATATCAATTGTATCGTTCGCCAATCGCAGACATCGTTTGGAAAGAAAGCGAAAGCGCTTAGATTAAATTAGAGTAATTTAAGTTTTTAAATAGCATGTGTCATTTACAATATTAATATTTAAATTTTTATTTCTATGTATTTATTTATTTTTATTGTTTTACCTATTATTTATTAATTTTTTAATACGACGTAAATATTTATATTCATTAGTTTATTTTTAACGTCTTGCAGTGATGTGTATCCTTTGTAGGACTTTAAATTTATGTAGATGTAGACTGCTACGACCCCGCTAATGCTTCGTCACGCGTGACCAGTTATCCACAAGACTGAAATGAACATTTGAATATTTCTTTTTATTATATGGCAAGCAATACTCAAGACCAAATCGAGTGCTCTGATTGGCTATTCTTCTGTCGGGATTTTACAGTACGGACCATTCCCATGCAAACGGTCCGTTTGGATATTTCCTCTCGATCGCTCAGCTCCCGGGAAATTCAAACCGCGAAAACACAAAAGCATAAAATCAAATGCAAGAAACCTCGCTAGAAAACAAATATTGTTTAATTTATTATAAGATTACCCTTCTAACAATTTAGCATCATCAATAACATGGAAGACGAAGAGGAATACGAACATTCACCGAGCGAGTTTTATTATCCAGATGAAGAAGAACTTTGCAACTTTAATGAAACGATTGTTGAGACAAGGATCACCGACAGCCAGGAAGAAATTGAAGGTTTTATAAATAACCAGAAAAGTGTCAACACTACTAAGAAGACGACGACTGACATGAACACTCTCTTCCGTTACATGAAAGAAAATGGGCTGAAAAGTGAAAATATCGAAAGCCTACCTGCGGCCGAGCTTGACCACCTGTTGTCCAAGTTTTTTTTATGAATATCCGCAAGAAGAACGGAGAAGAGTACGAACCAGACACCATATCTGGTTTTCAGCGAAGCGTTCAAAGGTATTTAACCGAAAAAAGGTCTCCAGTAAACATCCTTAAGGACAAGAACTTTGAAAAATCGAGGAGAGTTCTTGCTGCGAAACGCAAGACGTTTGTTCATGAGCATGGCAAAGGCAACAAACCGCAAGCTGCCAAGGCACTTGAAAATGACGAAGAAGATGCTCTCTTTGAGACCGGAGAATTCGGCGACTTTAACCCAGTTTCACTTCAGAGGACCGTATGGTGGTTTTTGTCCCTTTACTTTGGTTTCCGATCACCAAGAGACGAAAGTCGGAAGCTACGCTGGGGAGATGTTCAGCTGCAGAACGATCAGGACGGCCAAGAAATCCTTGTTTGGTTGGCCGAAAGAGGGAGCACGACGCGTCATGGGCAAGAAAAAGGTCATCAGAGGGATTTTCAGACAAAAATCTACGCCACAAAGACGGAAAGATGTCCAGTGAAGTTTTACAAAAAGTTCAAAAGTCACAGGCCATTAGAAATGAACCAACCAGCAGCGCCATTTTATTTGGCCGTCCGGCATAACCGAAGCTTGAATGACGAAGTTTGGTACATGAAGTCTCCTCTCGGAAAAAATGAAATCGGGAAGTTTTTATCCACAGCAGCAAAAAAGGCCGGTCTTCAGAGAGAGGGAAAAAGAGTAACAAACCATTCAGTACGAAAAACATGCATATCCAGGCTTTTGGATGCGGATATTCCCGAAAACTGTGTGGCCCAACTCAGTGGTCACAAAAACACGGAGAGTCTCCAGTCGTACAAATCGGCTAGCTCCACACATCAGAGAAGAATGTCTCTAACTCTCAGCAGAGATCGTTGCGGTAGCGAAGAATCTGCATCAAGCGTTCACGACGTTCAACTGGCCTCATGTTCCAGTGAAGACACAACTTCCAGCACGGTGGTAAATTCAATGATGAAGTCGACTGACGTTGATCGATCCACTTCTATCATCCACCGCTCCGGTCTTCGCAGGAGCCAACATTGGTTCAATCACTGATTGCACTTTCCAGATTTTTCATGGAAATGTGAAAATTGTCCAGAATGAATAGAAGCGTCGAGTAATTATTGAAAGTGACGACGATGATTGACTGTACGCTGCTGTACGTGTTGACTTGACTTTGCGAAGTACCGTTTTGTAAAACTTCGATTCAGTTCAAACTCCGCCGTTGTGTGAATAAAACATTCCTCAGCGGATGCATGTTCTTTTGTTTAATTGTATAATGATTTTTTCCCAACTCGTTTAATGTTTTCTAAATTGGCAGATCGTATTTATTGTCGTTTTACATGTAGTTCTACTGGGTTTTTGCTGCTTGCGTCATCATAAGCGGGAAATTCCCTGACATCGTGCCGGAAATTGACTTGAATGAACAACCGGAAGTGTTGTTTCGAATACAAAAATTGATGCCATATAATAAGCTACTTACTAACCTCACTTGCTCGGGACCGTACTGGGGAATATTGGCCCTCGGTCGTGGCAGTACGGACCTCGCTGCGCTCGGTCCGTACTGCCTGACCTCGGGCCAATATTCCCCAGTACGGCCCTCGCGTTCAGTTAGTAAGAGGTTAGTAACGTCCGAGTTTGAATGAAACCTTAAAGATCTCTTTGGAAAACACTTTGAAAGTCACGAGTTAACGGAAAAATAACTTCGCTACACGCATAAAAAAACCTGATATTGTTCGGATGTGTAACATTTAATATAAAATGATACTTTGCTGCTGTTTGTTTCCGAAAATGCCGTAAAATTCTCGCGGGAATGACGAATCTTGGAATGAATTTACAAAACCGACGCGTAAACTTGAATTTTCAAAAATACTGGTCACGTGTGAGAGAGCATGACTCTAACATATTTGCGGTATAAATGAATTACAAACTTTAAGTCATTTTAATTTGTATAAATGCTCTACTTGTCATAATTACCAGGGCTATAGAATTTTCTTAGGAGCAATTTCGCTCCAGGGTCCAAAATTTTAGGAACCAATTTGGTCGAAGAAGGAGCAAAAAATAATTAACAATAAAATAAAATAAATAATAAGAACGATAAGAATATTAAATAACTGCAATCTCACAGATATTATGTAGTATAGAAACACAAATAGCCTGTTTTAATGTAAAAATTTACATTAAAAAACTACCCAAAGATGATTAAACGGCTTCTCTTGGATGAACTCTCCTTTTAACAACAGACTTTGTAATAAATGACCCGGGCATTTATTGGTGTTGTTATTATACGCTTAGGTGTTTTGGTAATAGGCATTTTAAGTAACAATCCGTGTAAGATGTAGGCAACCCAAATGCACGGAATGCAGAAAGGTGTGAATTGTGCTATTGCTGAAACCGTCCACCTCATTGGCTAAAACATGAAAATCTACCATAACTTCATCAGGCAGCGCATTTATTTATCTCTAGTTTACTAATTGATTCTCTTTTAGTGAAAACTATTGTGATTTTTAATGCAACAAAAATTCTATGTGGGGAACATGGAAAATTATAAGTCTTTCTTGGCCATTGTTTTGGAGTCTCACGATTGGATGAAATCTTGTAACACAAAAGAAACATCGCTTTAAAATAAAGTTTCAGTAAATTTTATTTCAAAACCATGTTGTCCATAGGTTGACGTATTCTCAGTACGAAAATCTAAACATTCTTATGTGGGGAAAGCGAAATGCATCGGAACAAAAGAGAATTGCCTACTTCTTACACGGATTGTTACTTAATACTATTAATTTACTAACATGTATCGGAATACAATTTTGACATACTTTTACTTTTCAGTTAGCTTACGGTTTTAGCTTTGTTTAACTTTTAGTATTTTTAATGTTAATTTTATTACTGCGATATTTTTTTGGCAAACAGTACGCCCTATTGGAAACCACATTACGTGATATACGGCAGTTTGTATAAATAATTGTATTATTGTTATTACATAAACTTAACATTTCGATAACGGTCACCATTTTTAATCAGCAGATTAGTTTTATTTCAAGAGCTGGGGTGCTGTTTAACCTGACGTGCTTCTTTTCTTTAGGCTTTTCGTGTTTTGTCAGAAGCAAAAGATGAAGATGCCAGGAAAAGGCAAGTATTGTCGAACCTTTACAAGAATGCCGAGACCTGCCTCCATAAAATGGACGAAACGATTTTAAAGTTACTGCGACAGAACATGGGCAACGTTGAAGAGAAGATGAACAATCACAAATTTCAACTGGCACACAAGGAATACTTCCTTCTTGTGGCAGGTAAATGGCAATCACTTATTTCATGAATGTTTAAAATATAAATTTCTACATTATAATTCGGAAGGGAATACTGTTGTATTATCAACCTAATATACCGTATTTCCTTGAATAATAGCCGGGACGATTATTAATTTTTTTACTCCAAAAGGGGGCGATTATTCAAGGGCAGGCGATTAATCAAGGGGGGTGAATATTTCAAGTATTGCTCGCTGGAAGTGTTAACGTGCTTATTTGTGCTTAAATTAGAACCCAAGAAATATACTAGAAATAGTCAAATACACGAACGTCACTATAAAAAACTATGTGCTTTTCTATAATTATAATGATTGTTTCCTATACAAGGGGGGGGGGGGGGGGGGGGGGGGGGCATTAATTGAGGGAGGCGATTATTTCAAATGTTTCCACCAAAATGGGCGATTATTCCAGCGGGGCGATTTATCGATTTATCGAGGGACGGCTATATAGCACTATTATTCTAGAAAATAAGGTATCAGATTTTCGAGGATTTGTGAGCTTCTCAGATGACTCGTTCCTGAAGAATTACTGTTTCTTCAGAAGAAGCATATAACCCACGCGAGTTTAATTCAACAAAGAGTATGTATTATTAACCGACTATTAGATTAATGGGAATTTTTATTTCCTAATATCCGAAAAGCTTTTTAGGTCCACTCATGTAGGCTAAAATCGGAAAGAAAAGGACGAGCGCTTCACTAAGCTCCACTACTTTTCCAGTCCGCAGGAATTCACTTTTTGGATCCAATATTCTAGTAGTGCTAAAGAGAGTAGTAAGTAGTGCTTATGGAGTAAAGAATAAAGGCATCTTCAGCTGATTGTTTGTTGGATTTACCAAGGATTTGACATAAGGGGTGGCGAATCAGTCGTCTAGAAAGTGATTTTATTAATAATTATTTGTTGTTATACACAAATAACGACCATTTCAATGGGAACAAAACCAGTTCAACGTGATTCATTGGGAACTGCATTTGTATCAATTATTTTAATTACAATCGATGTAATTACAGACTAACAATGCCCATTTTTATTTTAAGGCGAGACAAGCTCTGGAAAAAGTAGCCTGGTGAATCTTATTCTGGGAGAAGAACTTCTTCCATATTCTGTTCTAAGCACAACTTCCACCATTTGTGAACTGAAGTATGGAAAAGAACGCAGAATTGTGGCCCACTTTAAAGACAAGGATCCTAAAACTGGTCTGCCAACAAAAGCTATCCTCTTAGAAGAGCATCCGACCACTGAACAGCACTATCTTCAGCAAATCTCTCCCTACGTACACGTGAAAAGTGAACGCGAAAAAGGGTCAATTTTTAAAAAGATTGAACTTTTTTGGCCTCACGATCTTTTGCAGGTAATTATTGGGAAATCTTAATAGATAAGTAATAGATGAAATATGAGTGGAAGAACTATATGTATATTGAGTCCCGCCATTGGAAATATTCATACAGTTTTGCTACCGGTTTAATTTGTTGTCTTTTTAATTATAAGATAGCGGGGTGGGGGGGGGGGGGGGGGGTGCCCTCTCCCGTAACTTGAAGAACATTAAGGCTATGACAATGAAACCTAGAGGGTATATAGTACGTCCAAAACTGTCTCCTTTGTGGTCCGCACAATGGAACGATGACATCATATGACGTAATTATTAGGTAATTAGTTATACTTTTACTTGCTATCGATTTTGAATTTTTTAACCAAGGCATTGTCAGCTTTTAATTTTAGCTCATCTTTTATAAAATGGGTAAACACTTTCTACTCCAATATTCAGAGTTATGTTATGAACAATGGATTGGATTCTCTTCCACTCATTTTGATGTATTGAGGGCTGTTAGGCAGGGTGACCCATTGTCCGCATATCTTTTTATTATAGCACTTGAAAAACTAGCCATAAATATAAGAAGCAGTGAAAACATTAGAGGCATTAAACTTCGTGACGGTCAAGAAGTCAAATTAACAGCTTTCGCTGACGACATGACAACTTTTTACTCATCTTGCCAAATTTCAATTCATTACGAACATCAGAAGTCATTTTATTTTAACATTTATTTCCGAGAATTTACGGCCGCCATTAATCAACCTTGTTCCAAGGCTTGGTTGCGAATGGGAGAAAGTGACGTCAAAGGCTCAAACATACCTCACGGGTTGCAATTATAATAACAATAAGTATTGAAAATCACGCGAAAAGCAACAAAAACTTTGGACTTGTTCTTCGTGCAATTTTCTTTGCTGATTGTTATTATAATTTCAACCCGTGAGGTATGTTTGAGTCTTTGACGTCACTTTCTCCCATTCGCCACCAAGCCTTGGAAGAAGGTTGATTAATGGCGGCCGTAAATTCTCGGAAATAAATGTTAAAATAAAATGACTTCTGACGTTCGTAATGGATTGAAATTTGGCAAGATGAGTAAGAAAGTCTAATAGTACACGAAAATGTAAAAAAATCAAAATCAAAAATTTGATCACAGGGGCACTTTAAAGCCTGTTGGTGGTCCGTATCTCTTGAATTGCAATTTCGATCTAAAAGCTCTTCCTGTTGTTCTTAGCCCTTTTTATCGCGAATGTCTGACTTTGTGGGCTAAACTTAATACGCCAACGTCTGAAAAAGAAGAAGACCTCTTAAATGAAATAATCTGGAACAACAGAAATATTCGTGTAAACAATAAGTCATTCTATATTTCTGATATGATTTATTTAGGTATTCATAGAATTTCTGATATGGTTAAACCTGGAGGAACCTTTTTAACATGGTTTGATCTTCAGGCCAGAGGCTTACAATCAAAAAATTTTCTATTGTGGTCCGGATTAATAGATGCTTTACCTCTAAAATGGAAGCAAATTCTAAGAACTGTGACGACCCTACCCAGAACACCCTTTGTTCCTACGAATTTTACGTTGCTACTTAAATCAAAACGATTAACGCTAACTGAAATTAATACCAAAAAAACTTTACGATGAGCTTGTATCCGATATACGAGAAACGCCAACTGCACAGCTCAGATTTAATGAAATGTTTTCTGGATGTGAACTTGATTGGGACAAAATTTACAGCCTGCCTTTCCAAGTCGCGTTTGATACTTACACAAAGATTTTCAGTATAAGCTTTTAAATATAATTATATTTACTAATACAAAATTATGTAAGTTTGGGTTAGCCGATTCACCTTTGTGCACCTTCTGTGGCAAGGAAGAAGAAACCCCCGAACATTTATTTATTTTGTGCAATTTTTCAAAGTGTTTTTGGCAGGAAATCTCTTGCTGGTTGGAGCATTGTAACATTCACACCGCTGTTGACTTGACCATTCAAACCAATATTATGTTTGGCTTGTTAGATATTAATGAACATTTTATGTCTCTTAATCACGTTATTCTTATAGCTAAACAAACTATTTTTCTTTGCCGTCGAAAGAATATCGCTTCAAATTTCAATATATTTCTTGCAAACCTTAAAAAAATTGTTAAAATAGAAGAATTCATAGCTAAACAAAAAAACAAAATGAACGAACACCTTGAAAAATGGAAACTTTTTGTAGAACCACTTCAGAAAGAATTTTTGTATTTGTATTTTTAGTAATAATTTCATTCTGTAATAACTATCATAACTTTCCTTTTTTTATTATTGTTATTATTATTATTATTTTTTATTTTTTTACTATATTTTTTGTTTTTCTTCTTTTCTTCATGTACGTATCTATGTATGTAGGCTGTATTGTATTGTATTATATCTCATTAAAACTTTGCAAATTAAAAAATTAAAAAAAAGTTATACGGCCGCCATCTTGGATCCGCCATCTTGGATTTCTGAATTTTTTAAAACCTCTTAAAAACCGTCCAAATTCACTCAAAATTAATCAAAACCAATAAATAAACGCTAAATGACGTAAAAATATAAAATTTATAGCAATAAACATTGTTTTTCTTCATTCAAAGGTATAAATATGCAAATTTAAAAAACATGGCTGTCAAAATCTTGTTGCCATGCAAACATCAAGTCACGTGATCCAAAAATTGTCATTTGAAATTGTTGCCAGATAAATTTTAGGAAAAGTCACAAAGTTTGCTGGCGTTATGAAGTTATGAATGTTGAAAGTTAACAACACGGGGGAGGGGGGGGGGGGGGGGGGGGGGGCTTCCCCCCCTCGTAGGTCCGACAGTTAAATATCGCGAGTTTCTCACTTAAGCCAGTGACATAGTAGACGATTTTATACGCCGATCGCGATAAAATCGTTGGAGCTGGTACACTGGACGAATGTTTGTTTATTACTGTTTTTTTTTCTGCGTTTTCTCAATTATTTTAGAAAGGTGTTGTTATAATTGACAGTCCTGGCGTTGGGGAGTCTGATATTATGGACGAGATAGTCACACAGTATCTACCTCAGGCGTTCGCCTTCATTTATACCATCAACAGCGCAAACGCTGGAGGAGTGCAGAAAGATAGGGTAAGTAGTAAATATTTTAGGTTTGTCGTTCACTCAATAACATGTTGAGGTGAGGTTAAGGGATGCGCAAATTAATCAAACAAATATAAAGTATTTGAAATAGCTAGACCAAATTTGACAATAGGCCTAATTTTGTGGAGTAGGTGGGGTTTAGCTAGGGAATCGAGCAAACGCCGAGTTTTCGTTGCCATCTTGAAAAGTCTGTTTGACATTAAATTTTGCTATTGCCAAATGAAAATATCTAAATTGATGGACAAAAAAGTCAGTTCCTCTATCAGCCCCCCAGGAAATAAATCCAGACAAAAACCAATTATCAGTATAATTATCAGGGTAAATTAATCGTGTTTTGGTTCTCTCATCATCGAGAAAAATATATTTTAAAAGTACTTGTTAATATAAATATGGGTCATGTTTCATGACAAAAAAAAGCTGTTTGCAAATTTTATGTCGCTTTTTTATAAATCAGCTTGAGAAATTGATAGAAGAAGTGAAGAAAATGTCTGACATGTCGCTTGAACAAGGACAGCAAATGGAATTGTTATCCAAGTGTGCTTTGTTCGTGTGCAATAAGTGGGACCAAGTGCCAGAGAACGAAGTTCAAGCCGTTAAAGACCATGTGATCACAAAACTGAAAAGATGCTGGCCTGGCCTTGATCCAGAATCACAGATCATTTACATGTCAACCATGAAAGCAAGTAAAGGACAAAACATTGGTTTTATCACCGAAGACTTTCTCTCTCTGATGATTGGTTTGAGGGCTATGGTTTTGAAAAGCATCGATTCGAGACTCGAAATGCATTGGAAGTAAGTTTTACCATAGTAAATAAAGTACAATGGTCATGAAACCTGAGAAATGTCTTTCTTCGATGTTTTTGTTATCATTTTTCGGACTTGGCGGTGCACAGCACAATAAAAGTCGAACTTTTGTTCGAGCGACTGACCAATAGAAATGGTGTTATTAAGGTATTCAGTCATAGCGTGTGATCATAAAACAAAAAAAGTACGGTTCAGCATATATTGTAGCTCTTTCGCCATTGAAGTCTGCAAGGTTTCATAACCAGTCCCTCGATTAACTATGGTTTTACTGTGTAAAAGCACTTTCATTTTGACCATCACGTGATCAGTGTCAGGGGTGGATGTATAAAAGCGTTAGTATTGACAGTTGGAAAAGCTTAATTGTTCCCTTTTCTAAAAGTTAATTCAACGTGGATGGGGGGCACGGGGGTGGTTGAGGGCAAATTTAAGAGCGGGCAAAGATTTATCGTTGCAAGCGACTATAAGCAATGTATCAGATTATTTATTGTTTCGAGGAACTAGTTTTGGATATGACTACTCATAAGAAAGTTCTGAATAAAGCTAGAAAATAACTAACACTGAGTTACATTTGTAATGCGATTGGTATAAAAAACGTCATTTATAAATATTTAAGAAAGATATAGTTGTTTTGTTTTATTTGTTTTGTGATGTCCAATAAGAATTTATTTATTTTATTTATTTTTTCATGTATCTATCCAGTTGAAAACTACTGGCGATTTGGATATCTGATTTTCATCTGTAACTGGGTTTTCATTGCCGGTTATTAAGACTCGTGCACGTGACGAATTTAGCCATATTTACTGGCTGATGGCCTAATAAACTATTAATCATAATACACGCTCTTTTGTGTTTGATATATTACAAAAAACATGTTATAATTTGTTACTAGCCTTACAATCCGACTTAGATATAATTCAGGTAGAATGTTCCTCTTAACAATATAAAACGAGGAATGTATGTTTAAGCTAATATACTGTATTTTCTTTATTAAAGATGGCTTTATTACCTTCTTTCACGAGTTATCTACCAAGCAAAGGCATTTGTGATGAACGCCTCCAGAGATCGTCAGGAGGTCGAAGAAAAAATCGGGCAGGTTCGTCGCCGTTTAGGTTCAATTGAACGAAAACAAAGCAAAGTGGTTGAGGATCTTGACAACTATTTACAAGAATCTGTAAATAGGGCTATACAGAAGCTTTCTGGTTTTCTCTCTTCCAACGAAGTAATAGCACGCTTTACCTCGTGGTCCTTGGATGACGTTCCAAGCGTAGAAAACTCCTGGGAAGTGACTGAAAACCAAATTATGAAAGTACTTTCAAGCCGACTGCGGGAAATCATAGAACAATGGGAAGAAGATAACCAAGTTTTTGCAACTGCTCGCGATTCCCTTATCCGTCACTTTCAGCAGCGCTACAATATCGTTGAAGGGCAACTGCGGAATCTCCAAGATGCTGTTACAGCTGACGACAATGTCGATGTCACACGAATTGATCTCTCTGACTCAAGCTTCACTTTGGGTGAGAAAGTCATGATTGGTGTAACTAGTCCAATCTGGGTTCCACTCGGCTTAGTCGCTTTGGTGATCGGTGCTCCTGTTGTCGGCATCATCACTATTAAAGAAAAAATGGAAGAAAGAAAGAAAATCAACCAATACAAAGCAGACAAATGCGGTTATATGACCAAAAAATCCCATAGTTATCTCATTGCAGCTAAAGGAGAACTTAAGATTTTCGTCAAAAATCAGTTAGACGACGCTAAGCTCTGCCTGAAGCAAATTGAAGCCCGAATCCCAGAGATGATCCAAGCTGACAAAATGCTATGTGACCAACTTGTTGACGAAACGCGATCCAAAGAAGAAATAACAGCTCTTTACCAGCCAATTTTGGATGAAAGTTCAAGACTCCGAGGGGAGCTAGCAGTATTTGGAATACAAGAGGTTCGTGTCGATGATATCAGCAGCGAGTATTTAGACTGGAAAGATGACATGTCTTCCTGTCTTGGTACCGGTGCTTTTGGCGTTGTGTACAAAGGGACAATGAAAAGAGATGGCGTTGATAGCGACAAACCAGTACCTGTGGCATTGAAAGTGTGCAAATTCGTCCTCGAACCCACAAATGCAAGCGATATCATGGCAGAAGTAGAACTTTTGAGGTGAGTTCATTTGTCTACCTATGCTTGAATCACATGGTTGGCAAACCCTTGCAAAACGCAGGCTGCTCCATCGCTGTTCTCATTTATAACCATGTTTGAAAGTTACAGAAATCCATTGTTTAACAGATTACTTTTAATTATTACCCCACTTATATCTACTGCTGTGTGTTGCTTCATAACTTCCTTAATATGTATTCAAACACCATCAAACTTTGTGAATTTTCCTAAATTTTACCTGGCAACAATTTGATATGACATTTTATTGATCACCTGACTTAATATTTCCATAGCAACAAGATTTTGACAACCATGTTGTTTTTTTGTAATTTGCTTATTTTTACCTTTGAATGAAGAAAAACAATGTTTATTGGTATGACTTTTATATTTTTACGTCATTTAACGTTTATTTATTGATTTTGATTAATTTTGAGTCAATTTGGACGGTTTTATAGAGGTTTTGAAAAATTTCAGAAATCCAAGATGGCGGATCCAAGATGGCGGTCGTATAACTAATTACCTAATAACTACGCCATATGACGTCATCATTCCATTGTGTGGACCGCAAATGAGACAGTTTTGGACGTACTATATACCCTCTAGGTTTCATGGTCATAGCCTTAATGGTTAATAAGTATTGTGATGTATATAATAATTTTATGTACCATCCAGTCACACATTAAATATATGAAACACGACTTTCTGCGTTCTTTTCATTAGAAAACTAGAGCACCCGCACATTGTAAAGTTTTATGGCACATCGCTTCTGAAGAATATGGGCAACATAAGAGTGATCTTTGTAATGGAAAAATGCAAAGAAAACTTGAAGAGTCGCATTTTTGCTCACCCTGAATCCATCCCTGGAAAATCGAAAAACCCTGCTGTCGCCATGGAAGTATGTCAATGGGCAAAACAGATCACATCTGCTTTGAACTACATACATAAACAGGGAGTTGTGCACAGAGACCTCAAGATGGACAACATCTTGGTATGAAACAATTATGTGAATTATTATTGCCTTTCGAATGTAACTTAGTCATAGTTCTAGGCACTCGGAAATAACAATACGGCTCAACCTGTTATCAATAGACTCCCTCTTGTCTATGTGCCCCTGTATTGAAAAAATGCATGATTACGAGGAGTGTCTACAAGGGTTTGATTGTACATACTGTATCTCACTGGATAGGTCTAACAAAACAGGCACGAAATTTGATACCCTTGCAACGGAAGCTCTTGTAACTGCAAGAAGATAATATCAAAGGATTTTTTTCAAAGAAGACCAAACCATAAGCAATTTGTCTGTGATTTTTCCACGACACTTGGGAGGAACTTGAAAAAATTGGACAATGTTTTCAAGTTGCAATGCATTTCCATCCTGGCCATTCGCAGCCAAAGATAATTTCTGTGCACTGGTAGAGTAATTGTTAACAAAACTGGACCATTAACAAAACTGGACCATTATATTTAGGTTTTTATTGAAAAAAATATATATGTTTTTGTCTTTTCAAAGTGATACTAGAAATAGATGACATAGCCCCTTTAATAACTAAGAAGTTAATTGTGATTTTTTATCTTACATAACTGATAGGTTAAATAACTATAAGTTAGGGATAAGAATGTATGTACAAGTCATATTTTTACATAATATAAATAGTTTCAGTAAATAGATACGTTTCTTCCTTTTTTACGTGTTAAGAAAACAAAGCTTTGCGTGTTAAGCAGGTAAGAACAATAGTGACCAACATGGAACACGGTAACTTTTGTTTTTCTTTTTAAATATGCGCATATCAGAACTCTTGACACGATTAGCGTGTCGTGTCACAGCGTGCTAACGTACCGTGTGCGTGTCATCACCTTAGTACATGAAATCCTGTGGAGGGTCACATATATAAAATTAAATAGCCTACCCAATAAGTACTGGGGGAGCAGGGGTGGCGCAGTAGTGAGAGCACTCGCCTCCCACCAATGTGGCCCGGGTTCGATTCCCGGCCTGGCGTCATATGTGGGTTTTGAGTTTGCTGTTGGTTCTCTCCTTGCTCCGAGGGGTTTTTCTCCGGGTACTCCGGTTTTCCCCTCTCCTCGAAAACCAACATTTCCAAATTCCAATTCGATCCGGAATTAGAGGGCCACAGGTTTGTCAGTCTCTCGACAGACTGTTAAGTGTTACCCTCGTTAAACAAAGTCGATTTATTTATTTATTTTATTTACTGTAGGCCTATTTATAAATTCATCATCATCATTATCAACATCAAACGTGGTTTTGATTGAAATCTGTATATTCCCTTTTATTTATGTTGAAGGTATCTGATGACAATTCAATGAAGGTCACTGATGTTGGCGTATCTAAGCCAGTGATAGATATCACAGGCACTCTGGCGGGCACCCCTGTTTACATCGCACCCGAAGTGTTCCATTCCGAGATGTATGACTGCAAAGCAGATATCTACAGCCTGGGGATAATGTTGTGGGAGATGTGGTATGGAAAGCAGGCCTTTGCACTGGTTCCGGTTGAAACGTTGAGAGCTTTCTTTGACTATGTGGATGGAGGCAAACGTCCTGAACATGTCAAAGATTGCAAACAACCTCCTCCTCGCTGGATACAGCTTATGAACGACTGTTGGAAGAGAAATCCAGAGGAACGGCCCACAGCCAAAACATGCTACGAAGAAATCACTACTCTGACTACAGAACTTTAATGACTTTTGACAAAAAACTCTTCGTTTATTGTGAATGCTGTTTAGCCTACTTCAAATTTGATGATCAGGCAAATTTAACTTCAAAAAAAAGTGTTTGCAATCATGTTTTTGCCCTTAGTTTCGTTAAACAAAGATTACTTGATTTTGCAGATATGATTAATGGTAAAAGCTTTTCAAACTTTAAGCAAAATGTACGATTTAATAAAATATTACTGAGCAAAGCGTAAGTTACTGACAGTGTAGTGTAATCCTCTTGTTAGCGAATGTTAGACAGGTTACTAAGGTAGATTAAGAGAGAGCAAGAGCAAGAGCAATAAAAAACCCAGTTAGATTATATTCATTTTCTTGTAGATGACTTGGATTCTAAACTTGGGGGCTACAATATACATGTAGTCTTTTAAAAGACCAATTCAGCTGACTTTTTTTCATTAGAGAAAGCAGTTGAGCATTTGCATGATAGAGCTGGGCGAGAGACCAAACAGTGCCAGTATATGGAACGTACACAATGGCACTAAAATAAATAGTAAACTTTATTTGCAGCTTTTAACAAAAAAATAGCCTAAGTTTAAGAAACATTCCAGTGTGCAGGGTGTCATAGGTTCGATTCCTGTAGTGTCGGGGACTCCCCGGATTTTTTTCTTTGTCCCACGTTCGTGGCATGATGAACATTGTATTTTTTTCTTTGAAAAAAAAAGGTTTACTTTTAGGCAAAATACAATAAACCTATTCACAGGAGCAGTTAAGTGTAAAAGGTAAATGCTTGTAGAAGTTCATAAGGAGAATATAGTTAGTCTATTTGACTCGCTAAGTGGAAACGTTTGATGAATGCCAAACGGCAAATTGAACATGTATAAGTAAGCGCAGCAGAACTCGGGGAGTCATAATTATAAATAAGGAATTACATAAAGCAACTAAGACTATCCTTATTCCTTTTTTCCCAAGAACTATCAGACTTTGGAATAGCCTAGCTACCTGCTGAATTAGTTGGAAGTTGCTCATTGTCTAGTTTTAAGTTTAAGCTTATTGATTATTTAACCAATTAATTTTAAAATCTCCTTAGATTTAGTTTTATATTTTAAATTAAGATTAATATTGTTTTGCAGGGCTGGTGTACTGTCTGCAAGGATTTTTACCGACTTTTTTTATTTCATAAAATGTTGATATAGATGTAGAAAATTTAACTAGTAATGTTATTGTCGCTTGGACCGATTACTGTTATTATGCAGGGATACCGTTTTGTTGATTAACAAAAACAAAATAATACCTAGAGTAGAAATGTTGAACTCGGCTTGCACATTAGACGAAGTTATTCTTACACGGATTTTAATTTTCGACGGTGTACGTGTAGTGTCTTCTTTTCCTTTTTAACTTATGGATATCGGTCTTTTCGAGATAAGAAGGTTAAGGCAATTTGAAATCAAAATGTAAGTAATCTTAACGTGCCAACTTGCTATGAAAAAGTACGAAAAGTCTAGTTTTTTTTAACTATATTGACTATATCTGGCGTCTATAAGATTGCTTTATCTTATACTCAAAAAAGACTAGTTTATCTATGGTTAGGACAAAAGTGTAGCACATTTCCCTGCTTTTTGTAGAAAGATCAAATTAATAAACTATATACAAAATTTTTGTTGAGATTTGAGTATGTTTGGTTTTATCTGTAACTGTCTCGAGAACTGAGGGGATTTAAATGTTATACAGTCAACTCTATTAAAACGGACACCCCTGTAAGGCGGACACCTCTTAAAGGCGAAAATCAGTGGGTGTTTGGCTAGAAGCTATCGAGCTGTAACTAAACTCTCTCGATAAAGCGGATACATCTCTTAGGGGAAAAGCTAGACTGGTCTCGTGGGTGTCACTTATTGTATGTCATGAATGGCACAACAAACATAGGGCGCTTACCATTTGTCAGAACTAGCCGGACGGACCGCTCAATTCGTAAATACTATTCCATTATTTGCCAGAACTGGTCGGCCAGACTGGTAAATTTGGCCGGAAATAGTATGCACCCCTTTGATGGACTTGTAGGAACAAGGCTTCAAAAATATGCATTCTAGTTATAAATGGACTAGTCTGGCCGGCCATTTCTGACAAAGGTAACCGCCCATAGACTGTTATTTGTACAGGTAATCATACGGTTTCGAGTTCAATTTGGGATTAATTTGCACGAGCGAAAGCGGCGAGTGCAATTTGAGCTTTTTGAAAAACTCACAAGTGCAAATTAAT
>JAJLRJ010000017.1:0-40000 GCA_024195265.1 Dendrophyllia cribrosa | reverse complement strand
AATTATTATGGTATTATTCAAAGTGGCCTTATACTTGACATATTTGCGAGTTGCCTTTCATTATGCCCAAATTTTTTATGGCTTTTTTTTACAGGGATTTCAGGCTGATGTGAAGCCATAGCATGTGATAAATATATGCTGTTTTATATCAAGCCTTATATGATATTCACAGTCGATCGTCAATTGAATTTCAATTTAATTAATTTGTGTTTTTGTTTGGTTAAAATAAGTATTTAATAAAGCAATAGTTAGACGTCAACCAAACAATTAAACGAATGGCCTTCGATGTTGGCGTGGAAATGTAAAATGGCGGACATCGAGTCACAACCTGACTGACTTTTGTCAACAGTTTTTATGATGCTGGAGAGGATGGAGAAATGTGTAGTCAATAGAAAACTCTGGAAAACAGCTATTTCGTAAAAGGTATTTTGATTGCTCACTTTTTTTCAGATTTCCGAGATACGCTCGCTGAAAACAAGCTTCCTATCAATATTCAAACCAAGGAGAGTTACGTTGTTATATATTGGAATAGAAAAGTTGTTAACAATGGATTCGAAGCAGTAATTCGATGACCCCAAAACCATGTCCTGATATTTATTGGCATTTGCGATCATTCCATTGTTGTAAAACCAGGAATCAGCAACAACCAGATTATCTTGTAACCTTGATTACAAAATGAAAGGGTCTTTGGCAGAGTCATAAAGTTGCATGTCATCAGCATATGCATTTACAGATACTTGTTTAATAAAATAAAATAAATCATTAAAGAATATGTTAAAAAAAACAGCGATCCAAGTAGAGTTCGGAGTTGTTGTTTGTATCAAAATGTCAAACGCACGTACATAGGCATTGTCTTCGCTCATTAAATCTTTGTGATTTTTGAGACTTTTGAGTCCCTGACGTCACTTTCGCTGGTTATCTTTTGGAACTTCAGAAACATGCAAATTTAATGGCGGCCGTGCTAATACGAATAGTACGGCCGAAAAAAGCCGTTTTTCCTTAATTGGATTGAAAAACGGTTTTTACACGTTTCTAAATGCATGTACATTATTTCGTTCCGAAAAATGCACAATAAAAAAAAGATGCCCAATCAGGCTTAACCTACAATTTTAAGCGTATATATTTTTTTCGTTGAAGAGGACTTTCGTGATGATTATGTAGAAAAGTGCGTCAATATGCAAGGTCGAGTCCTATTTGATGACATTTTGTGTTCCGACCGAGCCACCAGCCCCTCTCCCACCCCCTTAGAAGCAACCGTTTCCTCTTTTATTTAATAGATTATGTTTGTTACGCGTAGCATACACAATCAGGCTTCGCCATACGACTGACATGGTTGGGTCAGCGAAATACCCTCCTCCGTGACCACGTTTTTTCACTTTCTACTTCACTTAAGTCTATATTTACTGAGATCCCTTGCGAAATGGCTTCAAGTAAAACGAAAACCATTGAAGAAATTGACGATATATTAGAGATGGCTCAAGCCATGGCGGCGCTCGGTATGTCGTGCAAAGGATTGAAAACGCTGGATGACATGAAATCTCGAGTAAAAGATGAACTACACCAGTCAGCAATAATTCCCTGCTGGACTGCAGGACAGGTACGAATATGATTAGCAACATTACTACAGACACTGGTAACAGACTTATAAACAATTTATTTTGAGCACTGAGCCACCATTGCCATGTATACAGGGTGCTCAATGCATGCTTAATTTTACACAGGCGACGGGATGCTTAGAGTTTTGTCACTGTTATTATAAGCCGTCAGTAGTATTTAGTATTGTTCGAAAATGCAACAAGATATGAACAATTAAGCTTTAAAGATTCCCGCTTCAGACAAAATTGCCATCGAATAAAAACTCCTTTGTCGCAACTGCTTCAATATAAACAGCGTTGCTTAAAAAAAATACGTACTTTATTTATCAGGAAATAGTGAAAGTTTTTTAATTCTTTTATTTAAAATATATATTTTTTTAATTTTTCGATTTGATCGTACTGGTGAAGCAATGATGCCTAATCCTCTCTTCTGTTTTGTTCAGTGTGCGAGTCTGGGAAGGGAGGTAAAACGTCTGTTGATATAAAGGAGGTTGAAATTAGCATATACATGTCTTTCTATAACGTGGTTAAATGCATAGTACAGACTATGTAGTACTATCGTTACCATTGAAAGGTGTAATATCCGCATTTACAGGTTGCACTATTCTCTTTTTCACTACCTAATTTGACATTTTTGGAGCTTCAAGGTTTCTGATTTGCTTAATCCACACTTCGAGTCAATCACACTGTTTGCTTTTTAGTGATAGACAATCTTTCCCGTGAAAGCGTCTAAGCCTTGATGTCCTTGTTATCTGGAATGACTAAGAAATACCCAGCTCTTACTTTAAAATTGTACAAAGCAAGTACATTCCATGCAAAAAATACCGCAATACTAAAACCATTATATAGCCACGTACGTAAAGAGTGAAGTCAAGCGGCTGTTTCAACGATCTAGTTTCTCGGAAATATATTTTTTTCTGGGAATTATTTAAATAATTTTAATCAATTCGATTCAAAATGATTTGAATGTAGGCCAGAAATTGCACGCACACTTACAAAGCAGGAGTCAAATGAGAGTCAGTCTTGTGTTGAGTAAAAGTATAAACTTAGACCAAAATGTCAGTAAAAGGTTTAAATGACGTCAACGCGTCTTTCTGAGAAACATCCGAATTCTTTGAACGTTTTTGTTGCAGGTAAACATTAGACAAAAGTAAAACAGTCAAATAAAATACATTGAAAAAGGTGCAAAACAAAGAAGGAATCGGCTAACTGTATTTTAAAGAGCCGTTTTTAATAGTAAAGAGTTTGCATTAAACGAATTAGTTTTCATCATCGATCGCATCAGACTTATTAAAATATGGCATGTTGATAACTATTTTAATTATTTGGCTTCTCCGAGCATTCAGATCGCTCTGCTTTTCCTCACGTTCGTTTTCAATTATCGGACAGCCTGAACAGACAAGGAGAATCTGAACATACGATTAAGGAAACTGTTGAATCGTGTAGAGAACAGTTAAGCAGGGTTATGAGCTGATAAATATTTTTCACCTCTTTTAGTATTATTGTGTCGCTCAGTAGAAATTTTTACATGAGTTAATTAAGAGATCGATGTTTAAACTGAAACGAATGTCATAGTTTGATACCTGCTTTATCATAAATTTAGAACTTGCTGTGGTGTGTCTTAAAACCTTAATTGTTCTCCTTTTGCAGGCTTTTTCCGTTTTGTCGGAAGCAAAGGCTGAAGATGAAAGAAAACGACAAGCTTTGCTGAACCTTTACAACAAAGCAGAAAACTACCTCAATAAACTGGATGACAAAATCCTATCTTTGTTACAACAGAACATGGGCAACGTTAAAGAGAAGATAACTGACACTCACAAAGCCAAACTGGAACAAAAGGAATACTTTCTTCTTGTTGCAGGTAACTTACTTGGGGGGTCTTACTTATGCTGTGTTCAATCAATCAATCAATCAATCAATCAATCAATCAATCAATCAATCAATCAATCAATCCTTTATTTAGCGTGGTCGGTACGCTGTTTCCAAGTACGCCACGAAATAATAAAGTTAAAAGATAATAAAATATAGTTAAATAAAAAATAATAAAGATAAAAGACAATATAGATAAAAGATAATAATAAAGATAAAAAATAAAAGAACGCTCTACTGTGTTCACACAGTAGGGCAAAACATGTGTAGTGTGATCACGAATTAAACATGTTTCGCTATGAAACATGTTCACATCAGGCAGTGCATTGCGTGATTCAGGATTCTGAGCATGATTGAAACTACCTCACGAGAAAGTTTCCAACTAATGCTGCACCACCGAAAAATGTTCAGAGTAAACATGTTTCAACGAAACACGTTTTCTGTAAACATGTTTGAAATTTCATTGTTACATTAGTTGTTTATTTCAGAAAACGTTGATGCCTGGTTCCATAATTTATGCTGTTTACGTAGCAACCATAAGCTTATATGAAATCTAGTTAATAACTACACATAAACCGAAAAAATGGAGCTCAAGCTTGCTGTTCCGTGATTTTGTGGTTTGACCTCACTTCCAAAGTCATTCAGTCGGGAACGAAAAGCAATGCAATGTGTTTCGTCTGCTCTAGATCGAAACTACCTCGTAAGGTAGTTTTATTCATGCTCAGAATAAACATGTTACGATCATGATTCGCGCAATGCACCGCCTGATGTGAACACGTTTTACAGTGAAACATGTTTCATTCGTTATCAGACTAATCATGATTAGCCCAAGTGCGGAAACGGCACAAGTGAGTCAGAAGAGACGCGTTCGCGCAAATGTCCTTGCTAAACACTGCATTGCCCTTCGTTCCCGGAGAGTTTGACAAGCGTGATGTGAACACATCAGAACATATATTTTAGAATATGTTATTATGCTACATTCGGAGAGTTGTTAGTAGAGAAACTGAGCCATACCAGCGGAAGGCAAATCAAAGCGCGGCCAAACGCCCCTAAAAAGGATCATAAGGGTAATTCTGCTTCTTTTGCACATTTCATCACCAAACTTCGCACATTCACTTGGGTTGTTGTCCAGATCATTTCAATGGTAATAAAATGTCAAAATGTCAAATACTGACGTCATAATTGATGACATCACAAAAACACGTCGTACAAAGTTTCTAACTTTATACCACCAAATATAACATTTGAAAGAGTTTGACTAAGGAACTAATATACCGAAAATCGTAACTCGCTATGACAAATATTTCTCGAGTTGTAACAATTTGAAGTATTTCAGTGTCCATATAAAATAAACCTCTTTGGTAATTTTTTTTTTCAGTTTTTTTCTTCAAGTAAATCTAAGAATTTGGTAAAGTAAAGTGCTTTGTTTTTGTAAAAATCGTATCCTTTTATATTTTTGGTTTTCTTCTCTAAAACGATAATTAAAGCGATGAAATAATTGTGACGTCACATTTTATGACGTCAAAAAACTGGGTTTTTGTTGGTGGTAACAATGTTGGGTAGAATTATGATTCGGATGAGACTGGGGAGAATGGAGAGCGAGTAAGACGTGCGGGTCGATGCTCCGCAGTTATTTGGCAATTTTAAAGCCTTTAATCTATGTCTGTGAAGCGAAAAACAAGATCTGAATCGTCGACTGAAAGTGGCAATAGCCCCGAAGAGAAGAGGTCTCGAGAATTACAGAACGAATCGATATTAAGCGAAACAGACAGCGAAGTCCGTGAAGAGCTCGAAATGGCGGACGATATGGAGAAGAAGATAGATATGATCCTTGCGAAGCTGTCAAAGTTAGATATCATTGAGAGCAGGTTGGAGAATGTTTTTGCGGTAATTGCTAACATAGAGGAAAATGTAGCTAACCTCGACAAAGAGGTTAAAGAGATAAAAAGAAAATCCAAGAAAGCTGAAAAATCATTAGAGGAACTTGAGGATAGCGTTTATTTCAACGGTTCAGATATCTCCGATTTAAAAAGAGACCTCAAAGCAGCCAAATTTGAAGCGGAAAACCTCCAAAAGCAAATGCTGTATCAGGAGCATTATAGCCGAAGAGAGAACTTACTGTTTGTTGGCATTGAGGAACAATCCCAGCCACCTCAAGATGAAGCCCGAGTAGAGAACCGACAGGAGACAGAAAAGACCGAAGAAGTGTTATTCAGCTTCATGGAGCAGGAGCTGCAAATTCGAAACCCACGCGACAAGTATGAGCTTCAGAGAGTACACCGACTTTGGAAGAAAAAAACTAACGGATCACGGCCTATCATTGCAAGATTTCTTAGATATCGCGACCGCGAAGAAGTTCTAGATCAAGCCAGGAAGAAATTGAAGGGTAAGGATTTTAGCGTCTTTGAAGATATGCCGAGGGAACTGTACGATTTGAGAAAGCCACAGATAGATAAACTTAAGAAGGCCAAAAAAAGTGGTCTGACAGCGTTTTTTAGTAAAAAGTACCCCGATAAACTTTTTGTAAACGGAAAATTTCTTTCCGCTGACGAGCCTTTGCCTCAGTGAATATTTTGAGAGCAATTATGCTAATTTTTTCCTTTTTTCTCTTCCAGCATTGTCATATAGATCTAAAAGTTTTGACACTAATTAGGATTATTTCAAATAGCATACGCATAATCACTCTGTGTTTTTGTCAATTAACGAATTGAGCACTAAACCATGCATGTCACCTTTTCTAAGTGCGAAAACACCAAAAATAACTTTTTGGGTTTTTTTTTTTCGTAAACAAGATAATTATAGTCTCTATAGATTTCTTATTATTTCGTGTCTGTATTAATATGTTAATTACCTTTCAACAGCCTATTTTATTTTTTAACCTTTTTTGTTATAAATCTGTATTAGTCCTGTTTAATTTAAAAAAAAAAACAGACCATTCAATGATCGATATTAGCATAGCTATGCACTCGAATCCAAGAGGACCAGGTTTTTGGAAATTGAATACTTCTCTTTTGACTGAAATTTAATATGTAAACCAAATAAAATCAACAATCCAAGCTGTTAATTAACTATTATAGCGCGAAAGCGCGCGTGATATCGCCTAATTTTAGCCGACGAGGCCGTAGGCCGAGTCGGCTAAAATTAGGCGATATCACGCAAGCTTGAGCGCTATAATAGTTTTATAATTCAACACATTGATAACACAAAGCACAGTTTGAAGAGAAAATATCGCCGACAAGCCTTTTATTTTAAAAAAGCTTACATATGTTTTAACGCGCGAAACTTGCAACATCACACAGTTCAGGAATGAAAGTGACGCCTTTGTCAATATTGCGCAAACTTGAACACTATAACTGTTTTATAATTCAACACATTGATAACAAATCACGGTTTCGAGAAAAAAATCATTGAGATATACAACCTTTCATTAAGTAAAAAGGCTAACAACAATATTTTACCTCGGACCATTTCTTAAACAACAAGTAGCGAATGCCGAAACTTTTGCCAAGCTAAAATTAATTTAGCGTACACAATCAGTTGAGAGTTTCTACGAAGAGCTTTCGTCTACTCAAAGAACGGGACAGAGTAGTGACTACAAGAATTAAAACACAGTAAAATGGCATAGAATGTCTTAGTTACAAGTGTTTCGTATCTTAAAAAGTTCAATTCAGAATCAAAACAAATTGAACAAACACATGGCTACGAACCTAAACATAGCGGAGAAAAGTCGGAAAGAACTGCAGCGTACAAAAATTCACAGCTAAAGGATACAAGAAACGGTTAAAACATCGTAACTGTAGTTGATTTGGCTTTTTATTCCTTTCCATCAGCACCAAATTTTCAAACATCGAAGTACAAGCTGAGTCGATCAATGTTGTTTACAAACTTGCTCGATTTTTAGCTCCTACAGCCGTAATGACGAGATCAGAAACTTTTCTGAGAAAGCATCAAGTCTATATCATATTCCAGAAGTGATTACCAAAGAAATTTTACGAAAATTGTGCTCCTTCATTCACTCTTTGTCGAGCGGTTAAACTTTGAACCAGTTTTCATTCAGCTACGCCAAGAAACACTGCGACCGCGACAACGCGAAAATTTCGCGCCGTTTTTGTCCTGACCAATCATGTGAACAATATTGTTTCTCTTTTCTTTTCTTCTCTTTTTTTCTTTCTTTTCCCTTTTTTAACTAATAGTTCACGCACTTTTTCGCCCCAAAACACGAAAAGGCAGCAGTCATTTTCACTTTCCTTCAAAATGCCAAATTTACCGCCATCGCTGGTTGTACGTCATGTGGACATAACATATATCGATAACTTTTTGACCATATTTGGGCAGTGTATCAATGTGTTGAATTATAAAGAAGAATATTAAAACGATGACACTACGAACCCCGCGTTAATGTGGGAGATGATAAAATTGAAAGTACGAGAACAGTCAATAAGATATGCTGCTGCCAAGAAGGTTAAAATGTTAAAACGGGAAGAAGAACTTAAAAAAGCAATAAATAGACTTCAAATAATTATCGACACTACGCCTGAAAATGAAAATGAAAAACAAGAGATGTTTAGAGAATTAGAAAGGGAAAAAGCAGAATTAGAAAAAATAATAGAGTACCGTACAAAAGGTGCAATCTTGAGGTCAAAATGTAGATGGTATAATGAGGGAGAAAGAAATACAAAATACTTCCTAAATCTGGAAAAAAGACATTATAAACAGGGAGTTATAAGTCAGTTAAAAATTAATGATGATGAAATAGTAACTACAGACAAAGAAATCCTAAGTCAGTACGAATCCTTTTATAAAAATCTATATAGCTCTCATATGAGTTCTAATGACACTGATGTAAATGACATGTTTTTTGAAGAGAATAACACTAAATTGCTGAATCATGACGAACAAATGTCCTGTGAAGGACAGTTAACTAAAGCAGAATGTTTAGAAGCATTAAAAAGTACAGAAGCAGACAAAACACCGGGCTCAGACGGACTGCCCCCCGAATTTTACAAACTTTTTTGGAATGACTTGTCTGACCACCTTGTGAACTCGATTAATTTCGCGTACCAGACATGACAACTATCTGTAACTCAAAGACGCGGGATCATTAAATTAATTCCAAAAAAAGACGCAGAACCTTACCTTATTAAGAACTGGCTTTTAAACTGCGACTACAAAATTGCGACCAAAGCTATTGCGAATAGACAAAAAAATTCTACCAAATCTCACAGACAATGATCAAACTGGATTCCTTAAAGACAGATATATCGGGGAGAATATCAGGCTCATTGATAGTATAATTAACTATGCAACAGCAACTAAAGCCTCTGGCCTTTTACTTTTTCTTGATTTTGAAAAAGCCTTTGATACAGTAGAATGGCCTTTCATACAAAAAACATTAAAACATTACAATTTTGGACAATCTCTAATTAACTGGATTAAGATATGCTACTATAACACAAAAAGCTGCATCCTTAATAATGGATGGGCCAGTGACCTTTTTAAACTAGAAAGAGGAGTAAGACAAGGCTGCCCCCTCTCTCCCTATATTTTTATTCTTTGTGTTGAAGTTCTAGCTGATGCAATCCGGAAAAACCAGAATATCAAAGGCATTTCCGTAAATGGAAAGGAAATAAAAATTAGCCAGTACGCGGATGACACCATTCTAATTCTAAATGGTTCCAAAGAATCTCTTATATCTTCCCTCGATGTCTTAGATAATTTCCGTCTAATATCAGGCCTCAAATTAAACAACAAAAAAACAGAAGCACTTTGGATTGGCGTCAATGCCAACAAAGAAGAAACACTATGCCCAGAAAGGGACCTGAAGTGGGTTAAAGGAAGGGTCAAAACTCTTGGTGTATGGTTATCGACCAATCCTGAAATAACCATAGAATTGAATTACAGTGAAAAATTAGAAAAACTAAAAAAAGTCTTAAGCAGCTGGAACTATCGTCGACTAACCCTTTTGGGCAAAATCACTGTGTTGAAAAGTTTAATTGCATCTCAACTCGTTTATATTCTATCCCCCCTTCCAACAAATCATCATGCCTTGAAAGAAATTAACAGTCTTTTCTACGACTTTTTATGGAGCGGTAAGGGCGACAAAATTATAAGAGATGTAATGATCAACGATTACGCAAACGGCGGTTTAAACATGATTGACATTAATTCCTTTAGCAAGAGTCTTAAAACTACCTGGGTTAGAAAATATATCGATATCAAAAATCATGGGAAATGGAAACTTTTTTTTGATTTAGAACTTCGGAACTATGGTGGTAAAGCCTTTTTTAGCGGGAACCTTTGTAAAAGCGATTTATTAAAGCACTTTCAGTTATCAAGCCTTTTTATTGTAGAGATCTTAAATATCTGGTCTGAAATCACCTTTGAATATAATGTTAAGTCTGCAGACCATTTTCTTTCTTCGAACCTTTGGCACAACTCTCTTATAAGAATTGACAACAGACCAATCTTTTACGAAGCATGGGTGTCTAAAGGGATTCAAAAGGTCTCGCATTTGATGAAAGATTCAGATACTTTCCTAACCTTTTCTGAATTCAAAGAGTGCTACGACATCAAAACAAACTACCTTATTTTTTACGGGATGATATCCGCTATAAAAGTCCTAAGAAAAAACAACATAACATCCATATGTAATAATTCAAATTTAAAATATGAAAGTTTCTACACCACATTCACAAAGGCAAGTAAACCAAATAGACTGGCTTGTAAAAAATTAACTAATTCCAAAAAACAGAACCCCACTAAGACTCAAGAAAAATGGAATGTAGATTGTGCTTCTGAAGCTCACGAGCCAATAGACTGGAGAGCGGCGTACCAGTTACCTTTCCAGTGTATACAATCTACAAAAATAATTGTTTTCCAATTTAAATTACTGCATAGACGATTAGCGACTAATGATTTTCTAAAAAAAGTAGGAATAAAAGATAATGATCTCTGTAGTTTCTGCCAAATCGAGAAAGAAAGTCTGATCCATCTTTTTTTTTTTTTCGTGTAGAGTGTCTCTGAATTCTGGAAAAATTTCAAGGAACTACTTATAAGCCAAAAACTTGTACTGAGAACATACAACATCTCCTTAACTACAATTTTGGGCCTTAAGCCATGTACCTCAAAGAATAAACAAAAACTTAACTTCAATTTTCTGGTGGCCAGATATTATATATGGACTTGTAGAACACGCAACTTGAATCCTGAAATAGGACATTTCTCAAGCTTCCTGGCAGGTTATAACAGCCTCAAAACTGGAGCAGTTCTAGGTGCAACTCTTTAGAAAATCATGGGGGTGATACACAAATGATAGAAAGACTAGAGATTGGATATTAAAAGACCATGACTGATCAACTGAAGATTTCACTTGGCATTTTATTACTATGTAGTTTCGTTCTACACAACTGGTGAAGCACTCTTCATGATAATGAGTATAAAACAAAGGGAAATCAAAATTGAACCGGATAAAATTGAACAACAACATATATATTTATTCCATGCCGTGAATAATACAGCCGATCAGAAGGATGGAAAGCCGTTGCATATTCTGCCAGGTATGAACGCGTTCCAAAATAAAATGGGTTTTTTCAAACTTGCTATTTTCCGTGGACTACGTGGATATTTCTCGGAGCCTTGGTAAAATGAAGAAAAATCAACCAATATCCACTGCACTGAGCTAAGATGCAGAAATTCTGCATTTGGTAAAATGAATAAAAATCAGCCAAAATCCACTGCACTGAGCTAAGATGCAGAAATTCTGCATTTGGTAAAATGAATAAAAATCAGCAAAAATCCACTGCACTGAGCTAAGATGCAGAAATTCTGCATTTGGTAAAATGAATGAAAATCAGCCAAAATCCACTGCACTGAGCTAGGATGCAGAAATTCTGCAATTGGTAAAATGAATAAAAATCAGCCAAAATCCACTGCACTGAGCTGAGATGCAGAAATTCTGCGTTTGGTAAAATGAATAAAAATCAGCCAAAATCCACTGCACTGAGCTAGGATGCAGAAATTCTGCATTTGGTAAAATGAATAAAAATCAGCCAAAATCCACTGCACTGAGCTGAGATGCAGAAATTCTGCGTTTGGTAAAATGAATAAAAATCAGCCAAAATCCACTGCACTGAGCTAAGATGCAGAAATTCTGCATTTGGTAAAATGAATAAAAAAATCAGCCAAAAGCCACTGCACAAAACCAGCTACAGTAATTCACTTTTAATTCTAAAGGATTCAGAAATTCAGATGCCCAGTCAATGGACTGAACAAAACTGGCTATTCACATCTAATTCTAAAAGGATTCAGAATTTCTAATCCCCATGTCACTTACATGTAACTGAACAAAAAAGGCTATTCTTAAAGCCGTTGCATATTCTGCCAGGTATCATGCCACGGGTTGTATTAAACAGTAGTTTCTCTGCTTCGTAAAATTAACTAACTGGTGGTCTTAACTATAAATGCAAATAAGCTTCAATCAAAACATTTTCGTATCTTCCACGATAATTTTTGGAAGTATTCGGTAATCGTCGGCAATATTGGGAAATAATAAATGGTTGGAAAATTTCAGAACTTCATCGCAATTTTTTCTGATAGCATTATAACAATATCCAAACAACTGTCGAAAAATTGTCGGAAATCTTCGAAACACTTTCAATGGTATCAAATTTATAAAATCATGGGATAAAATAGTTATGCCATGCTTTCTACTAGTGAATTGTAATTGATCAGTGTTATTTGCATTGCGCGGTTATAGGTGTTCCTTATTATGTTCCTTTTTAAAAAGCTTTACTCATAAATATCATAATGTCAAGTGTTATTGATTTCTTTGAGTATTTAGCGCTTAAAGACCTTTTGTTTTACTACTCGCAATAAAGGCGAGTGATGCATGGCCATATTCTTTAAAGTTTGTCAGTGCCGGCCTCTCATTCAATATGGTTACTTTGCATTTCTAATAACGCCTGATACGAGCATCTTTACAGAAGAGATATGTCAAAAAATAATGCCAGTGCGTTTCTCGGTGCGTTGCTTTAAGTTCTCTGCATTCAAAAATTACTTACATTTTACATGTACACGTACAGAGCCACGATTTTAAGAACATAATTAACCGAGCGACTTACCTCCTTTATACAGCTTGAAAAATTACTGGAAGAAGTAAGGGGAGTCTCGCTTGAAGGACTAGGAGAATTACCGTCCAAGTGTGCTTTGTTCGTGTGCAACAAATGGGACCAGGTGCCGGAGAAAGAAGCTAAAGATGTCAAGGATCATGTGATCAGGAAACTGCAAAGGTGTTGGCCTGGACTTGATCCACAGACACAGATCATCTACATGTCAACCATGAAAGCCAGTAAAGGGCAGAACCTTGGTTTTATCACTGGAGACTTTTCCACTCTGATGGATGGGTTGAAGTTTACGGTGCTGAAGAGCATCGAAGCAAGACTTGAGATTCACTGGAAGTAGGTTTTTTTTAACCCTTGATAGTAATAACATTTTAAAGCTGTTTTGGTCCGAAATAGGGTACCGGGTTGTGACTTTAAGAATATGACTTAGTTTCGATTTTAAGAGAAGTAAGCAGAAAGATTAATAAGTTTTGATGAAACAATTGAAATTTCAAAACGAAGCTTATAAAGAAGCTTATAAACTGCCATAAATATCTTGAGAAAAATACATTTTTTTCTAGACATCGACCAAAAATCAGAATTTCGGATCAGGAGATACTAAAAAAACAGGCATTAAGAAAACTAAAAACTTGAATTCGTTTGTTTCTGCTAGAGGCGCTATAATGCGAAAAGCGATGTTTTTGACGAAAAGGGAAACATTATAGAGATTTATCCACCTTAAATTTAAATATTTAATTAACGTTAACTTTGCTATTGTTTCAGATGGTTGGATTGTCTTCTTTCACGGATAATCTTTCAAGCAAAGGCATTTGTCATGAACGCTTCCAGAGACCGTGAAAGAGCCAACGTAAAAATGAGCCAGATACTTCGTCGTTTGCAAACGGTTGGTAAAGAACAAAAGCAGGTAATGGAAGACCTCAACAAGCATTTGAAGACTCGAGTCGCTGATGCTATGAAGCAGCTCCGCGAGCATCTCTCATCTGAAGAAGTAAGAGCACGTTTCACCTCTTGGACCCTGGATGAAGTTCCGAATGTAGAAAGCTCCTAGCAATTGATAGAAAACCACATGGAAAAAGTGCTAAAAAACCGGCTGGGAGAAATCATAGAGCAATGGGAAGAAGATAAGCACGTGTTTGGAAGTTCTCGGGATTCCCTTATACAACACTTTCAGCAAAGCTACGATCTTGTGGAAGAGCAGCTTCGGAATCTCCAAGGCGCTGCCGTTGATGACTCCGATGTTCCGGAAACGGATCCTTCTGCCTGGACTACCACTCAAAAAGTTATTATTGGTCTCACTGGTCCAATCTGGTTTCCTCTTGGACTAGTCGCATTGATAATCGGATCACCTATTGTTGGTATCATGGCTATTAAAAGAAATGTGCAAGATAAAAGGAAACTCGAGAGGTACAAAGAAGATAAGTGCGGTTTTATGGCCAAACAATCCGCAGAATATCTCGACGTTGCTCAAGAAGAAAAAGTTCTCAAGTCGTTCGTGAAAAATCAAATGCAGGAAGCTAATCTCTGCCTGAAGCAAATTGAAGCCCGTATCCCAGAGCTGATTGAGGCAGATACAATGCTCTACAGACAACTCAAGAACGAGACGCGCTCACAAGAAGAAATAAAAGATCTCTATCAGCCAATAATGGATGACGGTTATCGTCTCTGAGGACACCTGGCAGTTTTTGGAATTAAAGAAGTTGGAGCCATGATTGATATTAGCAGCGATGAGCTAGACTGGATAGGGGACAGTTCTTCCCTTCTTGGTTACGGTGCGTTTGGCGAAGTTTACCAGGGAACGATGAAGAAGCAAGATACCGTCTCAACTGTACATGTGGCGCTAAAGGTGGTTCGGCTTGATGTCGAAAATGCAACCCTTCTTATTGCCGAGGTGGATCTTTTAAGGTGGGATCCATTATGTTTAGCACATTTATTTCAAGTTGCAATCCATCTTTTTTCCTGTTCATCGATATCCAAAAACATTTGGCTATACATTGCATAGCATGCGTATGTACAGCCACCCCTTTCCCTGAAGCGGAAAAATCGGAATAGGAATGATCCGCCTTGTGAATGTAACTGTTAGGAATGAATGCGATTCAAATGTTTTCGTTGCATAAAACATCCACCAATTTCTTTTCGTATACGATCGCTGCCATTTTCGCGACACTAACAACAGTCTTCACCAATTATCTATTTTTTCAATCAGAAAAAGAAAAAATACGATTCATAACCTAGAATCGAACTCGGAACCACTTGCGTGGCAGTTAGACCACTTGTTTGCATGATCCGGCAAACCCAAGAAAAATAAATAAAAAATAAATAAATAATTATAAAAGATGCTTTTCTTAATGATACATTTATAGCGGGTGACCCTATCCCTAAATGTAACCTAATCACGGATCTAGCTTAGATCTAATAATCGCTTTACCTAGGCCAAATTTTATCTGATAATAATAGCCCACTTTCGTCTCAATCCAGGCATAAACTGAAAAGAAATGGCATCGACCATTGCAAAAGACTTGGTTACTAATGAATGTTAATTATGGCATTGACCGTTAAAAATGGCATCGGCCGTTTACGAAAGGGAAATCAGCGACGGCGCCTCTTCTAGGATTTTTTGTAAGGGAGAGGCTTCTGTACATAGATAGCAGTTAACTTCTACTATCGCGGCGTAAAATGACGAATTTATTTGTTTCCCTGCGTAAAGAACCGTACATGTAGAGAGCCCTTTCTCTTCGAAATCTTTCTTTTATGCCTTGTTTACGGCATCATAAATGCCATGCTGACATTTCAGGCTCAGTGTACCTTAATTCTACTCATATAATGTTTGGTCAAAAGCCAGTACCCTTTTGGACGCAGAAGGAATCAAAATTAATTTCGTATCATTTGAGTTGTTCACACTACGTGTTTATGTTTTGACTACAAAAAAGTTTAAGCCAGATCGATTATGGAATATTATACTGTGTATTGTTGTACGCATTTGGTCTTTCTGATATACATTAGTTTGTCATTGTTTGCCTGTACGTGTTTATTGGAAAACTCACACTGCAAAATTGTTAGTAAAAATCACTGTCACTGGCACAGACCGCGCTTGTGATGACGCGTTTATTTTATTATTATTATTATTATTTTTTTTTTTTGATCATCAGAAAATTAGACCACCCACACATTGTAAAGTTTTATGGCACATCACTGCTGAGGGATCGAAGTTCCGTAAGAATGATCCTGGTCATGGAAAAGTGCAAACGAAACTTGGAGAGTCACATATTTGAGCGTCCTGAGTCAGTTCCTGGCAAAACGGAAAATAATGCTGTCGTTACAGTAGTATGTCGATGGGTGCAACAAATCACTGAAGCTTTGGCATATATACACAAAGAGGGAGTTGTCCACAGGGACCTCAAGTTAGAGAACATCTTGGTATGAAACTTCCTTACGTACATTCTTCGTCACCTATTTGATCCAATTTGGACATTCTAGAAGCTATAAGCGAACTATTAGGTATGGGTGGCTTCTGGCTTACTTATTTCATGGTCACCTTGTTTATGAGCAAATAACACCCCCTACCCCCTTAAAAACTGATGAACGTTCACTTTCACAGCCCCAGTAAAGCTTAGCAAACATGCCTAATGTCATCTGTGCATAAACGACGTTTTAGAGTGGGTTGGGCAAAGCCCTTGGGGGAAGCAGGAACCAATCCACGTGTCCTTCTAAGAACTTATGGTACAGAATCTTAAGTTAAGCGCTATGCTTTCAATTGCGGGCCTCGTGACTCGTAACATCGCTTTATTTTCTTTTATTTGATCTCCGGTCCATTCAAGGTTGCAGAGGATGATTCAGTGAAGGTCACCGATGTTGGCTTTTCTAAACCAGCAGTGGAGATCACTGGCACTCTAGCAGGAACCCCTGTTTATATCGCACCCGAAGTGATCAATTCCCAAGTGTATGGCTGTAAAGCAGACATCTACAGCTTGGGAATAATTTTGTGGGAGATATGGTATGGACAACGGGCCTATTACAACGTTAAAGCAGAAACGCTTACAGGTTTGTTCTGCTTGGTGGATGATGGCTACCGCCCAGAACATGTGGAAGGTTGCGAACAGCCTCCTCCCCGCTGGAAACAGCTGATGGAGAAGTGTTGGGATACAAATCCGAAGCAACGTCCCACAGCTAGCAAATGCTATGAAGAAATAACTACTCTTTCTTCAGAGGTGTGAAAAATTGTGACATTTTTCATCTAGTCGACGAGTAAAAAAAATGTTCGTAGAGTAGCATATATTTTGATCAGTAGCCATTACTGATACCCATTGCATGAAATTTCCCATGACAACAGAAGTATAAGGTGAAGAATTCATATTTTTCAAAAGCCGAAAATGTCATTCTGAAATAATCAATACTGCCAGGCACAATAGGATTAAACAAAAAATAACTATTAATATTTTTATTGAAAGGAGACAAATATAACTTTGTTTTTGTTTTCATAAATACCCTGTATATCACAGGGCCGTAGCACCGTAGCAGCATGGGGATGGGCCGGGGGAGGAGTGGAGTCGGGGGGAGGGGGGGAGGTTCAGTCGAAGTCAACTCAAACATCCAGTTAGGTAACGAACTGTTAGTGTCCGTGGGGTCTACGTAGTAGGTTCATTTATCCATCATACAACACTGAAAAGTTGTACAAACCCGTTCAATGAATGAATACAATTATGTTTGAGTAACATGTCTGAACCATGGATTTGCCTTTTTGTTCATTTTCGCGGGATATTTCCAGCTTCATTCATTTCATTTTATGAAATTATTTAAGCATGAATGATTTGAGGACGTTCATAGTACTGTGTGAAAGTACAACTTAAACTTGTTAACCGATAACGTGTATTGTAAGGAAGCCTGATCGATTTAATGTTATTGTTGTTCCAAATTTTTATCTGAACTGTCTATAACTGTTGGTAAAACATCGAAGTGCTAGTTCAACTGAAAGAAACAGTACTTTACGCATATAAAAAAAGCTTGTCTTACATTAAATAAATATAACCATCGAGCTGTAAAAGATTTTATTAACATTATAACCTGGTCCGATAAAAGGTTTCTATGACCGTCTGAATCATAACACAAGGTGATCTGCTTCTCATTTGCAATCAGTGTACCTGCAACATACACTCAGTATACTGCATTATGATAAATGTGATAAATACATGTTTTTATCCATAAACAGTTTCAATATTAAACTTTTTTAAACATACAAATATTTGTGATAAGTAGAATTTGGTATGTTGTAATATTTTATAAAATTATTTGTGCCCACAGTAAAATTTAATAGAGGAGGGGTCTTGTCCCCTTGAATAATAAGACAGTATATACATAACAATGAAAACGTTCATTTGTATATAGCTAGTTAGGGTTAAAACTTTAACTGTTACCAAAAAAAAAAAACACAGCAATACTGCTGCTTTAAAAATAAAAATAAAAAATAATACCCTTAATGTCTGGTTTTCATTGGCAGCCAGTGGTATTTAAAGTGCGAAGTCACATTTTTTTTTATCAAGCCTGAAAATCCCATCTTCTGATAAAGATTTCTGTACGATTGTGATAAAAATATAATTTCAAGTGTTGCCTACTAGATATTTTAATATAAAAGCTTCTTGACGCCAACATTTGTAAAACATTCAATATGAATTGCTGTTTATAAAAAGTGTATAGTGAAAAGAAAACAATCAGTAAATAACAAACAGTATATATGACATTTGATTGTAACCATTCTAAATTTAATGATCAAATTGGTCTTTAACTTTAACCTACGAAGTACAACAATTTTTTTGGGATATAGTTCATTTTAATAGTAAATGACAAACAAAGCAACATTTGTCTAAAAAAAAATTCGTGCAGAGGGTTTCACCCGAAAAAAAAAATCCTGCACAAGGATTATGACCGAAAAAAAAAAATTCGTGCAACCTGAATGGTCCGTCCCTAATGCCATCATTTTAAATTATGTCGTTAGTCTTTGTGCATGATCTAATTGTGATTGTTTATTTTACTAACTGTATGTTTGTAATTTTTAACAGCTTTGTGAATCGCGGCTAAGATGTGAAATGTTGCAAGCATCCTCCTCTCCGCTGGGAATTTCTTTTGGACCAATGCTGGGATAGAAATCCGGAGCAACGTTCCGAGTAAATAAATACAATTTCATCAGAAGTATGAACAATTGTGTAACGTTCGTCACTGAGTGTCGAGCTAATATTTTTTTTATAAAGAGCACTAGCTTTCCGCTGTACTGCTCAGTAGAGCAGTGCGTATTTTTATGACCATAACTATGACCATATCACTACAAAAGCATTGAAAAAAATTTAAGTAATGTACCAAACTCGGCACACATACATACGCATGCTTAAAGGCGTACATGTATGTTGCGAATCGATCATGCAGTTTCTTTTTTGCTTCAAACTAGTTATTTTCTAGATATATGCGTTACATCTGCAAAAGGAAAAAAAGCCAAAATTGTAGTATTCAATGTTTAAAGTGCCCCTGTGATCAAATTTTTGATTTTCATTTTTTTTTTTTACATTTTCGTGTACAATTAGACTTTCTTACTCATCTTGCCAAATTTCAATTCATTATGAACATCAGAAGTCATTTTATTTTAACATTTATTTCCGAGAATTTACGGCCGCCATTAATCAACCTTGTCCAAGGCTCGGTTGCGAATGGGAGAAAGTGACGTCAAAGGCTCAAACATACCTCACGGGTTGAAATTATAATAACAATAAGTATCGAAAATCACGCGAAAAGCAACAAAAACTTTGGACTTGTTCTTCGTGCAATGGTACATTTTTATCTCCGATCTCTATATAATGCCATTAGTTTTTATATTTATCACCGTAGCTGTTTTACAATAGATTTTCCTCTCCCTTTTACACTGTTTAGTAATGGTTCACATAAACAACACAAATAGAGCTTTTGAATGGATTAAAACCTTTTCGTCAAGTATTTTTTGGTGCAAAACCGCATTTGCACGTACGGTTTTATGCGTCCTACTCTGTCCAAGTGACCCTTAAAATGTCCGATGAGCGTAGCACTCGTATTATACGTGCTCAAAGACCCTTCTAGACTAGACTCCGACAGCGCGGCCGGATGCCGCCGACGGTCGCAAGTCGTGAATACTACCATGGAATTAAACGCCGTTTGCCTTTCCGATAAAAAACGAGTCACAAATTCCACAAATATTACCACTTGTTTGATAGACAAATAACAGTGATTTATTTAATTAACGCTTAACTTCCATTATAATATTATGATCAGTGTGTTTAAAAGAGGACACTTAGTTTACCAGTCAACCTCATGGGACCAAAACCTACAAAAAATAGTGGCATACAGAACTTTTAGATAGTGTTGAAGGGAACCGAACCGCGAACAGTACATAGTAACATTGTATTACCAATAATTATATTAGTGGCGAAGAATGCTCTTGCGAGAACTATGATATGACACAGGTCCATAAATGCATGGTACGCAATGCGTACAGAAGCACTTTTAACCAGAGGTTAGTTCAATAAAACTTTTGCAAGTGTAATTTTATTATAAGTGTGGCTATTTTTTCAACTTCTGAAACAATGGCTACACTTGTAAATTACACTTGTGAAAGTTTTATTGAATTAACCCCAGGGAGGATAATTTCAAGAGTAAATAATATTTCTGAAACAAATGACTCTTGGACACATTTTTCTTGCTAATTAGAAATAAAAACAACAAATGTTTACTTGCTAACCTGATGGGCCAGTTAGCGCCCTTAGGTAAAAAAATGCATACTATATCTACTGGTGGTTTTGGACTTCTGTCAAAAATCGTTATGTTGGGACATATCCACGTTAGTGTGATAAAGAGTTGTGAACCCCACGAGAAAGACAAACGGTTAACTTATCTACAATGCCTATTTTCTTTTAGGATCTATGCCTTCAAAAACTAATTAATATATCATAAGTACATAAGCCTATCAGACTTCAAATTGATCACGTCCATGAACCTTAGTTTATACCTGATATTCCATGGTCATTCTAAATAGCCAGGAGAAGGATTTGGGGTTGAATGTGCAAACAATGCAATTATCGCTGAATTTTTAAAGTGAATGATCTTAAATGACCACCGTGATCTTTATATAAAGATCACACGTAATCTATATATAAAGAATACTAATATTGGTAGTAATTATTCAGGATTCTTAGTACAACACTATTTTATTTTTGTTCAGCACTGTTTTACGATATCTAGCCTTTTGCCATTCTATTTGGAAACTTCTCCAACAAAATAAGCAACCACTGCAATGAGTGGCAAAAATCGAAATCGAATAAGATCCTCAAATTTTAGCTTGTAAATATCTGAAAAACAAACATCTACAGAGGAAAGTAGTGTCATCATCTTTTCATTTTAACGAAAGAAGTGTGATGTCAGGTGACTCTGTTTTAAAAAGTACTGCTGTTGTCAGCTTTCATTTTAATAATCGACGTGTGATGTTGGGTGATTTTTAGCCAATAATGCTACTTTTTTTATTTCTTACAGGCCATTTTTGCATTGCTTTTAGTCACCCTTCATAAATGAGGCCATTAATAAGTTTTGTTTGCGCGTGAAAGAAAACGAAAAGCTTTTGGCTCCGTTTTGTAAAAGAAGTAAAAAGCAACTCGGAAAGTGACTTATCATTTCAATATTGACTGAATACTATCCATCACTTACTTATTATAATTAACAGTTGGTCAAAGCGTTTAAGTCAATTCAGGTATCAATCCAAAAAAAAGCAATCACGTCTGCCCAGCCAGAACAGCATCAAATCATTGAATAAATCAATTTCAACTCAAACTGAACACAGCCGTTACCAAGCGTAGGAAAACACGCGTTGGTCAAGCAACAGTTGGCTTTCGCTTTGATTTTGGAAAACAAAAAATTGTCTCTTGTTGGTTAAAGCATGGAACACGATCTCTCGTTTAATAATGTTAGAGATCTTTAAACGCTTAATAAAAGCAGCATATTCTGGTAACGTTCTAAACGTTCGTCTAAAGAAAAAATACTCATCATTACACTTTTGTTGTAAAAGCTCTGAAGGAAATCTACTGCTTGCATAAATTTTCATCCTATGTTGTTATGTACATTTGTAGCCTGTCCAATGAGCGATTTTCACGATGGCGTCATTTTGTTGCCACTACCAAAATTCATTTTGTTTTTCCTTTCCTATTTAATTTTGTAATCCCAGTGGAGGTTAAATAAGAATATCCCTAATTAACACGAGAAAACAAAAATATAAAGGCTTCTGATAGTTGGAGTAAATGACGTCATCACGAAAATGGCCTGTTACTGTATTGCTTGTTGTTCATTCCTTCTTTTTCGTCTAACGCATGGTCCACCTTAAAATAAAACACAGAGTACAATAAATAACACTATGAAGTGTAATAAAAGTGTATAGTTCTTATTTCTTTTCTCTTGCAGGTCGGTTTTTCCATCCCCAAAAAGCGTTCAGATTACACTGCAAATTATCTTGTAAAGGCGCTGCGGAAATGGTGCGAGCGGGTCGACTGTTTCACTATGTATAGCTGAAACAAATTACTATATTTATACCAAAATTGGAACTCAACTTAATTTGATTTAATTACAGTTTTTCATGTCGCAACGATTTTGGCCGCTTCGAGATAAGTTTGATGAAACAATATCCCAGCTACAATAAAATTAAAACATTGCAATTATGCACATTTTGATGCATTGTGGAGCAAAGAATCTCGTGAATCATAGACCTAGTCTCGAACAACTTTATCACCGCTTCCGGCTTACTTACCGATACTCTGCAGACTTTAACCGGGCAAAATAGCATTAATGGTGGACGCACAATCGACAAGCGGCCTCCTCTTTGTGGCATCCTTTTTCCAGCATCCATCTATGAGATCGGACCACTTCAATGCAATTTGGGTGTTCAATCCATCAAGCTGTGGACGGTGTCCATCTTCCACGTGGACAAGGAACTCATCCAAGCTCTGACCCTTTAACTCAGTGAACGCCTGCTTGCCGTACCACATCTCCCAAAATAAAAAGCCAAGACTATAAATCTCTGAACTGGCGTCGTACTTCTTGTTGCGAATGGCCTCTGGCGGAAGGTGGAGAAACATGTCGCAGTTGGATCCATACTCAACTGCAATTCGTCTGGTCAGACAGATGTTGCTTAATTTGACATTGAAGAGGTTGTAACTGTCTATCTATTAAATAAACGATATTAAGAAAGTGTAAACGATTTTCGTGTTTCCAGACACGTTATGGCAGCTTAAAACGAATAAACCTTTGAAAGACGGAGAAAAGTTGCGAAAACATGACACAGACTAAAAGGATACAGTCACAGATAGGTTGTTCGTTTGAAAATGTAATTAACTAATATCATTAATTCTGTCATCAGTGAACTAGAGCTAAGGTCCACAAAGTAATCATTTGATTTTAAATTTGTCATGTCTCGTTTATTGATGAGTGTCACCTTACTCCCACTTCAGTCGTTGTTGAACAAGCTTTGACATGATGATTTTTTAGGAGCTGTGTCATGGCACTAATGGTCATGATGATTTTTGGGTCAAAACATGTACACGAGTATATAGAAAATTAAATGGAGGCTATCAAGTGCATTTTCGAAGAGAGAATAAACCATAAACAAAGTTTTCCAGTAAGTTTTCCCAGACACAAGGCGATAACATTTTAAACATAAGCCCGACCAGCCTGAGAAAACAGACGACTTTTCGCGGTGGCGCCACTGCGGTTCTCTCCGCGAAATGACGTCTGAGAAACGAGCCCAAAAATACCGTGCTAATGATGCAACGTTACCCAGATCAGGGTAGTCATTCTGATTGGTTAAGAGATTGTTTCAACCATTCGGAAGGACCAAACCTGATCTGGGTAGCGTTACATCATCAGTACGGTATTTTTACGCTCATTTCTGAGAAGTCTTTTCGAGGAGAGAACCGTAGTGGCGCCACCGCGAAAAGTCGTCTATTTTCTCAGGATGATCCCGACCTTTTTAAGTTGTAATCCATTTCCATCCTGGCCATCTCCAGCCCAAGACAAGCTTATTTTTTATTAATTACTCTTGGAGCACACGTAGAGTGATTTTATACAAAACTGGACCAATAGCTTTCGGTTTCCACTGGTATAAATTTGTGTTTTGGGCTTTTTAATGTAACACTTAACCTTTTACTAAACCTTTATCGCATCTTCTCTTACCAATATATTTTCGAGGCGTAAATCCCCATGAACACATCCCTGGAAAGTGCCGTGAACAACGATCAGCGCGTTTACAATCTGCTGCGCCCATTGAATGACGGTCATAATGGCCATGGAATTTTTTGCAGGATTGTTTCCCGATTGATCAACTAGGTAGGACTTTAGAGACTCTCCAGACCGCTCCATTACAAACACTGCCTCTATTCCTCTTGGAACGGTTCTGAAGGTAGCACCAAAACATTGAACAATGTGTGGATGGCGCAGTTTCCTATAAGCAAAAAAAACAGTAATGGTAACAAATGCAAAGAAAATCTATACCGGAAGATAATCCGTCGTTACAGACAGAATACATTTGAATAAGTGATTGACTTATCGATCAATGGAGTTAGCAAGTTGCGAATGCATTGTTGCTGCCGTAGTTGTTGTTATAGTAAGCAAGCGGAAAGGTGAGTGAGTGAGTGATCAGTAACCTACATGTATCTGTAAAATATACTGGGGCTGTAAAGCAAGTTTTATGCTGATATTCTGTTTTAAGTTTTTTTTAAAATTCTCTTAGATTCCATAATATTGTAGAGCGCTTTAGACAGTGGGATTTTACGCTCTATAATTTTCAATTGATATTTTTACTAATACAAATCTGAGAAGATGTCCATCTATTCTACCTTATGGTTGCCTCCTCTGCTAAACACTCATTAACATTGCTCCTGGAGAGAAGTTCCTTATAGACTTTCAAGTTGACTTGTTGAGATACATGCCTTCCCTTGGAAATACTTCCTTGATAGATACCAGGTGGTAGAACACTTTGAAGGAAGACTTCCTCGCTGATATCCCACTGAAGGTCATCCCAAGCAATCTGCATGCCCCGAATTTCCAAAGCACCAAACAACCCGAGCTCACCACGAAACCACTCGCATTTCTCTTTTCGTGGCTTGTACGTAGCTTCGATATCCTTTTTGCTTTGTTCTTCATTCATTAGCTGCTGACAGAGTAGGACGTCAGCTTCAATAAGCATGGGAATTCTTCTTTCCAGATCATGTAGACATGACATGACTTGATTTAGTTGATCTTCAACAAGAGGCTGAAGTGCTTCGCGAGTGGAAACCTTCTCAAGGTACTTCTGAGAAACAATTTTGACGAACTCAGGGCGATTTTTGAGATATGACCTCTTTTTCTTAATTTCCTGAATTTGGTCAACCACGGACTTTAATCCAGCAACTGGCAGCATCAGCAATGTAGCTGGTATAGCTAACGCCAGCCCTACGAGTGCAGCAGGTATTACAAATGGCATCATGATCCCAATTTTAATTTTGTCTTCAAGTGTCAACGTCATGTTATACAAATTGAAGAGTTGGTCTTCAACGCTTTCACTGCTTTCTTTCTGTCCTTTGGGTGCAACTTGCTCCTGTGAAACATTGATTTCCAATCCGCGAAGCTCTCTCTCGAGATAATTGTATTTACGAAGAAAAAAGGAGACCACTGATTTGCGCGCCTCTGCAAATTTCTGTCGCTCACCATCCCATTCCTGGATCACTGTCTGCAGTCGTGCCTGTATGACTTTCAGGATGCCTGCCTCAATAACTTCCCATGAGCCTTCATCCTCTGGAAGCTCATCCTCGTTCCATTTGCTGAACGTTTCGATGACCTCTGGAAGGTTTAAAAAGGCAACCAACTCATCAATAGCGTCCTTGACCTTGGCTATAAGATGCTCCCTGAGCTGACTTCTCGATAGCTCCTGTTCGGCTTGAAGTTTTCTTAAACGTTCTATCACAGCGTTTAGTCTTTCCTTTGCAGCCACGCGATTTGTGTTAACATTATCTACGAACGACTGCATCATCCAGATAATTCGTACTAGCAGTCTATCCAGCCAACTGTAAAACAAGGTTTGGGTTAAGTGAATGACAACATTGTACTTCGAAAATTCAACCCCCAGCTTGGCTTAAAATTTAGAAGTTGAAACCCGATTCAAATTGTATGATGACACTAACAATTTTAAATGTATATTAATTAACGTTTGCAGGGGCGTAGCCAGGTACGCACGATCACTGTTTTCAAACACTCCCCATACCTCCTCCCTCCATCCTCAAGTCCCAAATCTTTCTTTTTTTCCACTTTTTCAGGTACGCACGTGCGTACAGACAGCTACGCCCCTGGTTTGAAACGTGTGAAACGTTTGAAACGTGTGAAAGCCCTTTAGAATACCACACGCTACATATAGAGTACCAAAGTGATTACGTCACAAAAGTGCATTTGTGAAATGATGGGATTTTATAAGATATTCGGAAAGGGTATGAAGAAAAATGCTAGCTTGCCAAAAATTAGCTTCTTATTGCAAGTAAGACTGCTATAGCTGTCCCTTTTCAGTTAGTCGAACGGGCCAGCTTATTACAAAAAAACAAGCTGGGCGAGACTAGAGCGAGCGAATGAGCCGAGGAGAAACTAAGGAAAGGCAGAAGGAAAAGGTATTACATGTATTTTTTTTCATTACCTGTAAATTTAGGGCTTCCACAAATTTATTGGAAACCGGGCAGGAGAAGGGGTCTCTGGACTTGGAAATCCAGGCGAGAGGGTGGTCTAGCGGGGGAGGGGTCAAATAATCTTGCAATCTTGCAATCTTGCCATCTGTCGGTAGGGGGGAAGGGGGGGAGGGCGGGGGGGAGTGGATTCTTTCTGGAATAACCCAATGTAATATAAATAATTTACAGTTAACGTTTGGGAAGTATTACACTAGTGTGGGTTTGATCGAGAATCAATAAATTAAATATTTAAAACGAGTACAGAAAAATTGGTAGCTTCAATCAACGCGTCTTAGAGTCTCATGCGCATGAGTATAGGCTATGTGTAGCCTCTTGTTCTACAAGCGTTTTCGTGTATGTTTACAAGTAAAGCGACAAATGGAGGCGGCGATGTTTTAAGTTGACAATATTAGTTTATGTTTAAAGGTTTTTACACTTGGTGGGCGGAGTTATCTCAACTCGTCTATTACAGAAAAGAATGGAGTCAATATTTCTCTTCCCGCCTCTTCCCCAGCGCCTTTCGGCTCACATTACTTTCGCTCCCTTGGTCGATCGCCGATGGTGTATTTGCTCGCCCGCTGGAATATCCAGATAGGGACTGCCAGCAGACAAATTACAAATTAGGGGTGAAATATTGGCGCTTTTATGCTCTGATGACAAACCCTTCTAATTTTGCCTCATTTCCGAATATCTAATCAAATCCCATAATTTCACAAAGTTAATTTTTTTGTGACGCCATACGTTGGTACTTTTTACGCATCGAGTACCAGTATAAGTTATCCAAAGTTTACTTTTATACGATGAAGGAAGGTTAAATGTTTTGCGCTCGAATTCTCTACAACGTCCAACCGCCATCAAACCGCCATCAAACCGCCATGTTCCTACGGCTTGGTTACCAATTGCAGATGGTTTCCAATGTGAGCATTCACACAAGCGCTTCGAATCACTGTGCGAGAATCTAGAGAACGTTTTTTTAATCTTTGTTTTGTTTTTGAAGTAATGGAAAGCGTGTTTTGCAGTGGCGACAATGAGCTTTCCCTTGCAAACGGTGATAAAATGACGCACTAAACAATAGGAATATAATATTTTCTTACAAAATGCTACGTTTTGATTTTAGTAGTAGCACTTTGAGTTTTTAATTTATCAGATATTTCTCTCAAATTCAAATCCCGCTCCTTGTTGTTTTTGTCAAAAAAAAAAGGCAGCAATGGATCTGCCTGTCGTTGTGAAGTACAGTGGGTTCTCCAAGTGAAACTGAAAAAGTGAATAAGTGAATAGCTGTTGAGACATGTCGCAAACCACGAACTAGTAAGCAACAAGAGGCTCTGCCAATACTTCTTGTCCATCCATAGGAACTTAGTTGTTCTATGACTGATGGCGTAAAACTACACAAAATAAGGTCCAAATAAGGTCGAACCAATATCTTACCTCCAATGCTGTTCAAGGCGATTTTCGATGCTCTTCTTAACCAAACGCCCAATGTTCTCTGTAAGTAAGGCAAATTCTTCATTCATGATGTTATACTTCTGAACCATCAAAGCTTTTGTAGTTGAAAGACGCATGATTTGACATTCGGGGTCTAAATCTGGTAAACATTGTCTCAGCTTTTCTGCAATGTGTTTCATCACTTCCGATGCTTCTGAGGGAGGAATGGTGTCCCATTTGTTGCAAACGAACAAAGCACAGCTTGGGGAGAACTCCATTTGCTGCTGAGCTGTCAGTTTCCGTGTCTTGTCTAGAAGCCGCAGGAGCTAGGCGCACAATGAGAAATTAATATCACTTTAAATAAGATCACAAGTTGTTTAAAAATAAGTCGAGTTCGCCAATCCTCTTGACTGTATAATATTCGTGGAGTTAACATATTTGGAAACCATAGAAAACCGGCTATTTTCGATAATTAAACAGGTAGCCAATTTACGCTTGTTTAACAGTATTGACATAAGATTACTACTATCGTTTGGTAATTACACGCACGACAAAAAATACGGGTTACTGATCATGACCAAGTGTGATGTCAAGATGGTTGAGTTGACACGCAAAAACGAACGAGGCCAATATCATATCCAGTCACTCATTTTGTTGTTGTTGTTGTTTTTTTTCTGAAAAGAAATGGTAAATCACGGGAAATCCCGAGCGGGGAAGATAGGCGCTAGGTCCATCTTGCTCACTACATATACTAACCCTATCTTTCTGAACGCCACCAGCCAAGCTGCTGTTAATGACGTAAATGAAAGCAAAGGCACTTGGCAAATAATTGACAACTATGTCATCCATAATTTCTGACTCCCCAATGCCAGGACTGTCAACGATAATGACTCCTTCCTGAAATAAAAGGAACCATATAACCTCACTTAATGAAACCCTGATGTGCAATACACTTGAGATATTGAGTTGATGCTAAATTTAGAAGTGAAAAAGGCAAGAAATAGGTCCCATCCCAAATTTGTAGCTATGTAAAATAAACGACAAGGATACCAGTTTTGTGGCAAAACTAGGGTGACAGGAAAGGCAGAGCCTATGTCCCCTATAGTGATTCGATATCGTTTGGAATAGCTGGATGACGTCACATCCGATCATGTATATAAGACGATGATTAGTTGATTAAAGATAATTTTTCACAAATTACAATAGCGACGAGGAGCAAACCGAACACATGAGGAAAGGACAGGACTACTCAAATTCAATATGGCATACAATCTACAACCAATGCCTGCTTTCGAACCAAGAAGTGACCCATCTAATGCAAGCGCGCGATGGACCCAATGGCTTGATCGATTTCATACGTATCTCGTGGCCGCAGACATCAAAGAGGCTACTCAAAAACGTGCTCTAGTCTCTACCAAGCTGGCCCTGAAGTATCTGAAATTTTTAAAACGTTACCAGACACGGGAGAGGCAAAGGACTTTCAAAAAGCAGTTGATGCGTTGACGCTTTACTTTGAACCAGAAAAGAACAAAACATATCAAGTATATTTGTTTCGTCAAGCAACGCAACAAGCCACCGAGTCGATCGATGAATTTCACACGCGTCTCCGGGCACTGGCTAAATACTGTGAATTTGGCGACACCGATTTTGAAATCAAAATGCAGATTGTGTGTAATGGTACATCCACCAGGATACGCATAAGGGCTCTTCGAGATCCAGCCTACTCGCTAAAGGACATGTTGATCGATGGTCGCAAAGCACAAACTAGCTCGGTACAAGCCAGTGAAATGGAAGAAAAATTTCACCGTCACTCAGTAAATGAAATTACGTCAACTCAGCGCAAATGTTTTCGTTGTGGATTTGAGTATCCTCACGCAGATCGACCATGTCCTGCGACGAATTCGGTTTGCGCTAATTGCGGAATTGAAGGTCACTTTGCCAGGGTGTGCCGCAGAGATAAGAAACCTGCCGAGAAACAAAGGCAGGAACCACTTCGTCTACAACCGAGATACGCGCGTCAACAGGACCGGAAACTTCAAAATCAACAGGACCGGGAATTTCAACGAAATGTACAACAGGCCCGAGCTGTCAAGACAGAAATTGACAGCCTTGATGAAAGTAGTAGTTCCGACGAGAATTACGCGTACACGATTCACCAGGACAAGAAAACCATTCTTAAAGCAACAGTTCGTCTAAACATGAAAGACGTGTCGTTTCTTGTGGATACTGGAGCCACAGTTGACCTAATTGACTCCTCAACGTATGACCGCTTGAAAGAGGAAGTACCGCTACGAAAGAGCTCCTGAAAGGTCAGTTTCAAGCCACACGTGATTCAAAGACGCGCTACACCGTTACACAACTGTATGTTGTTGCGGGTATGGGAGGCAAGTTATTAAGCGCCAAAACAGCCCAAGACTTAGAGTTAATTAAACTCATTAACACTGTGTCAAGCATGCCGACACAGGAAGATAACCCCGACAACAAAGCTGACATTATGGCAGATAATAATGCTTCAGTGTCATCTTCTGACATGACACAGACAACCACCAAGAGTGAGACAGATAGTGCTCCCACATCTAGTGACCCTGACATTCAAGAGATTTTAAACAAATACAGCACTGTATTTGAGGGACAAGGAAAGTTGAACAATCAACAAATCGTAGGTCATCAAGGAATTGACAAAACCAAGAGCTTGTTGCGCGAAAAGATTTGGTATCCACACATGGATAAAAGAGTACAATAAATGATTGACAAATGCATCCCTTGTCAAGCCGTCGGACACGGTAACCCGCCTCAGCCAATGGAAATTACTTCTACAGCGGACACTCCATGGACGTGTGTAGCAATAAATTTCTACGGACCTATACCCCAAACTGGAGAATACTTGCTCATAGTTACTGATACATACTCAATGTTTCCAGAGGTTGAAGTCGTTAACTCTACCAACGCAAGAGTGTGCATCCCTAAACTCGAAAAGATTTTTGCCACTCACGGCATACCCAACGAAATCAAAACAGACAATGGACCCCTTTTAACGGACATGAATATGCAAGGTACATGAAAGCCCTTGGCATTGAATGGCACACAAGTACCCCGCTTTGGCCCCAAGGGAATGCACATGCCGAAAGTTTCATGAGACCACTTGAAAAGATGATGAAAACAGCTAAAATGGAAAACAAAAATTGGAAACAAGAACTACAACGGTTTCTTCTGAATTACCGTTCGACTCCACATGCAACGCGCAAAGTCGCACCGTGTGCTCTACTGTTCAACAGAACCATCAGAGGACATCTACCCGAATTAGAGAGAAAGAAAGTTCTCAACAAACACAAGACTGCAAAAGAGAACATTGACATAAAGAAAGGACAAAATAAAGTGTATGACGACCACAAACACAAGTCAAGGAGTCCGACATCCAGGAGGGAGACACTGTTATCTGCCTTCAACAGAAGAGGAACAAACTTACGCCCAGATTCGATTCTGAACCACTCACTGTCACCAAAAGAACATACAACATGATTATTGCTGCAGCAAGCAATGGGCGAATCATTACCCGAAACATATCCCATTTTAAAGGGGTTGACAGGGAAGACAGCAATGATGAATGCTGTGGTATGCAGGCAGAATCAGAGCAACAAGAAGGCTTGGCGCGGAAATCCAAGAGGATTCCAAAACCAGTAACCAGATACGGTTACGACCCATGGAGGGTCAACACTGACTGTCTATGTAGTTTAGTTTTGATTTCAAAAAACAAAAAAACAAAAAAAAGAGGGCGATATAGTGATTCGATATCTTTTGGAATAGCTGGATGACGTCACATCCGATCATGTATATAAGAAGATGATTAGTTGATTAAAGATAATTTTTCACAATATTACACCCTAGAGTAGCGGTGTCACTAGGGGACCGCTCCTCACTAGAGTAGCGGTGTCTCAAGAGCTTCTGGGAGGAGAATAGGTCAGATGGTACGTGGTACCATCTTGGAGTGGGAGATCTGGACCTATCTCCAGTGATGGCTAAAGCACTTACTGTGCGGTAAAGTGCAGCTAAGGGTGCACTTCCCTGCTACCAATGATTTATTAGCTAAGAACACGCTATTTTAAATTACAGTGCTAAGGTGTTATAAATAGTGCTCTCGTGCATTCACTACAGGAATTGCATTTACAGTAAGTAAGGACCCAAGAGATGACAAAGCTACCAATGTTGGTGGGAGGGTATGGAAGGCCAAATGGTGCAAAATTCAAGAACTCTAATTTGATCACATTCAAGGATAACGATCACATTCAAGGATAACGATCACATTCAACAACCACATTCACATTCAACATATCTAAATTAATCAATTTCAACAGTCATCTCGATCACATTCAAGGTCACACATCACATTCAACAAGCACATTCACATTCAACATATGTAAATTATCAATCACATTCAACAGACATCTCGATCACATTCAAGAACATTTTTTAAATGTCAACATATCCCATAATTATTTGCGCTACTGTCGACGTAGCCAGTGGCTTAAAAATCATTCTTGGCTTGCACTTCATATCAAAATTCCGGAAGCATTGAAAAACAGATTTCGATTCCAAAATGTTTATGGAATTGTAGAGGGTTTAAAACTACACATCTGGGCCAAATTTTGAAGCGCCAGAGCATTTGGGGCAGTACGCAGCTCTTACAAGGTCTTCTCTGATTTGATGAGAAAACAATAGAACAAACAACACAACAATGGACCCTAGACCTAAAAACAATAGAGCTGCGTGATATACAGGTCCAATGAAATTAGAGGTTGTTAAGAGCTGCGTGGTATCTGGAGCATTTCGTTCAAGAGTTAAAGGCGCACGAATATTAGACATTGTATTGAGCGGCTATCTCGGCCTTTTTACCACTTACACCAACATGACGGCCAATTACGCAAAAATCCCATCACAAAAGATTGGATTCACTATAAGTTCCATTAAATCGGCTTATAAGCATGTATGATGCAAAAATAACTTTCAACTGGTTCAATTTTGTTTATTTTCACGGCTTATCTGAAATAGCGTGACGAATTGCGTGACCTTTCCAAATCGGAAGCAAAACATCGTTAAAACCTGAAACTTTTAGTGAATGATTGTAACACTGGTATCTACATACCATGTTAGTAACAGCATGAAGCTTTCCCAGTGAGATGTCTGAGAGATTTGCGCCTTTAGCTCACAGCTAGTAGCTATGAGTTTGTTCTCTTCCATGACATTGACCTTTTGATCTCCGTGTATTTATATCTCTCATATTGATAGGAGGATTTCATGCTGTCCAGAGCCGTTTATAGAATTATATTATTTATTTTATATGCCGTTGTACGGTGCAAGCTCTATTGGCATACATTGCGGTTTCTTCGGCTCACTTTTGTTGCAACACACTAAATCACGGCCTGAGAAATTTAACAATCCTAGCGCTTTCAAAGCGATAACAAACTTTAGCCGATACTGAGTATTTATCTTGCAACAAAAGTTTGCCAAAGAAACCGCAATGTATGCCAATTGTGCTAGCACTGAACAATGCATAAAGAAATAATATAATTTTAACGGCCCTGGACAGCATGAAATCCTCCCGGCTATCAATTTGAGATCCGCCGAGATCAAAAGGTCAATATAATTGAAGAGAACAAATTCATAGCTGTGATTTAACCCATTCGCTCCTACACCGGCCAAAACCGGCCGTACAATACTCCACTGCTTTAAAAAATTGCAACTTTCTCAATCGTGCGAACATTGCCCTAACTAGCAGTTGTGAGCATTGACTAGAAAGTCTTTCAAATTGAGATACCCAATAAACACAAAAAAGTCAGCGATTTTTGCAGAATATCAGCGTTTGAATTTGGACAATAACAAAAATGACCGTTTTTAACGTCATAGAAAAACAACAAAAATCACGTTTTTGCCTTTAGTTTTTTTTATTCAAATCATCGTGGCAAACCCAAAAGTCAACATTTACAGCAAAATTCAGTCCTAGTCCTAGCTTAGCAGTGAATTTTTTTGCTCTTATTCGTTGCTCGGGCCTAACTACAGCTTCTTATACTAGTGCATACTCACCTTGCTTCGATTTTCAACATCACCACCGCACTGCATGCTGGGAAAAGCCAAAACGTTTGACAGCGTTCCATTCTTTCCCCACACATTTCATATTTATACTAAGTCCACAGCCACTCCGACCCACCGCCGAAATTTCGCGCTTGTTGTATTCTCCTGTGGTCGCAACTTCCAAAATATGCCGCGGTAGGTCGAGAAATTCATCCAGAGTCGAGTCCCAAAGCCACTTCGTTTCCAGGCGGCCATTTTTCCAGTTCAACGAGCAACGAGCCAAATTCGTAAACGAAGTACAACACCTAACTCGCTTCATTGAGAAGTGGACTCAGAACTACCTCCAAGCTTAATGATGCTCACCAGGCAGCTACTAAAAATGAAAAATGGCTGTGAACTTACCAAAAATCGTAGATAATTCATATTGGACCCTTTATTGCAAATCAACCAAGCAAAATGAGATCGTCACAATGACGTTTCCAGTAAACTCGAGCCTTCAGTGTTTTAGAACAGCAGCACTTTCAATGGTAACTCCAAATATGAAGTCACGAAATCCTATGGGGCGTGTGTATGCAGAAAATCACTCAAAAACGTAAAAATCCTCAGGTGTGAATGGGTTAAAGGCGAGTGGGAGTCGTGTTCAGCCTGTCTATTTTGCGTCGACAGTAGCGCAAAACATTATGGGATATGTTGACATTTAAATAATGTTCTTGAATGTGATCGAGATGTCTGTTGAATGTGATTGATAATTTACATATGTTGAATGTGAATGTGCTTGTTGAATGTGATGTGTGACCTTGAATGTGATCGAGATGACTGTTGAAATTGATTAATTTAGATATGTTGAATGTGAATGTGGTTGTTGAATGTGATCGTTATCCTCGAATGTGATCAAATTAGAGTTCTTGAATTTTACACCATTTGGCCTTCCATAGGAGGGAGGGAAAATACATTGTATACGGACACGATACCAGCTAGAAGAGTGAGACTCAAATTTGAGGTGATTCGTGTACAGTAGCTTAACTAGTGTCCGAACGGTATGCAATGACAATGTGTGAGGGAAATCACTGGGAGCTTGGTCGTACAAGTTAGAACTGTGAAAGTAATATTACTTCACGCTAGAAATTATCTACAGGACTGTTGCACTATAGACCATGGACCCAGACTATTGCACCAGTGACCGAAAATAGCATGTCAGAATCACATGACAGCATGAGTGGGAAATTACTGGAACTTTGGCCTACAATTTAACCTAGTAAAAGTACAATTACTTTAGGCAGGCAATGACCTTTGGACTGTTGCAACAGAGACTTCAGAGCTCATTAACCTCAGTTTAACAGCTAGAACGTGTAATTAACTTTCAATTAAATAGATAATGCATAAAGTTTTTTTTGGTAAGAAGCATGCTTAATTATAGTTGTACCTTTTATCTCTTCTTCGTTTTTTAATATAAGCAATGTCTGCCGAGCTTGAAACACAAGTCTCAGTCTCCAAGCGTGGGGTCCAGTCATGGAAAAACGTTGTCACGTTTTTTTTTTTTTCAAGTAATATATCAAACATGAGACACAGTGGGTTTAAAGTGGGTTGAAGTGAAGTGCTTGAAGTGGGTTAAAAAAAAATCGGCTGCGCCTCGTTTTTAAACCCACTTCGCGGTGTTTGGAAATCTGATGAAATACTGTGTCGAATGTTTGATATAACTTCTCGAACAAAATTATTTTAGAAGGGGAAATTAAGGATGCAAAAATGAGGAATGCTTCAACTGATTTCCAAACACTCATTAAACATTAATTTCCTTTGAGAGTTTGAGAGATTTGAGAATGAGTTTGAGAAAGAAATGTAAAAGTATGAGAGCGATTCGGAGAAAAGCGAGCTCATTCCGAAAATGAATGCCATGATTGAGACATTTGATCTATACTTAACTCATTTACACTTGTTCGACTGTCGATCCCGTAATTAAAGCCCTCAAACACCTGTAGATAAAAGTTTGACTTAGCCTCCTGAAATCGAAATTTCAGTATGATATAGTTTCAACTTTTCATGAAATCAATTAATTAACATGTGAAAAATGGGCTTCAGTTTGATGATGATTCTTTTAAGTACAAAAAATTATTCTTACCTTCAGCAAGCTGTGAGGCCAGAATAGTTCCACCTTTTTGTATTGTAGAGCTTTTTCTCTTAAACGTGCGGATTTGATATGAACGAACTCAGATATTTGATCCATGTAAGAAGACGATTCGTCCAGTCGTTTCTCCTCGGGATTTTTTCCTTCCTCCTTGTAGTGTACCTTTATCCTTCTATCTCTTCCATACTTCAACTCGCAAATTGTAGATGTCGTACTTAAAACTGAGAATGGCAGAAGTTCTTCTCCCAACATAAGGTTTAACATACTGCTTTTACCCGCGCTAGTTTCACCTAAAATTAAACCCAATGTGAAAAATCAGCACAGAAATAGGAATGGCAAAGAATTTTGTACAGACTTTATTGAGCCTATAGATCATTCTTTTATTCCTCGCACTGACAAAGGTATGTTTGAGTGCAGTATTGATGCGCGATATACTGTACCTATAAGGAAATTTCTGATTTTGTGTTTTAAACATGAGATTACATTGTATGAAAACAGGTCACGTTAATTAGCTACTTTTATCCCAAAATATAGTCACAACTGAATTTGGGAGTATTTCGAATTAAAGCATAATTGTGAGCATGTTTTACTTTTTGTTAAAAAACGGAAACCCTTTAAGTGAGAGACTTTATTTAAGTGTCTGAGTATTTAGCTTGGAAGGTAAACGTGAAACAAAACGATGTAAAAATAGGAAGTATGGATAAAAAGGTAATAAGATAAAAAAAGATAAAAAGTATAAAACATGTCAAAACAATAATTGATTTTAAACGATTTGGCCATAACACCGTTGTTGGTTTCACATCACTACAAGCCATGCATATCTCAAGAAAGAGCTTAACTCAAGCGCACTTCAGTAACACTTCAGAAAATTGGAGTTCACACCTATTGAGATAGTTGTATTACTTTGAACATAAGCTGTCAATCACTGTCAATTTTTCTCGCCGAGGCACGTGTCTTTTAGTTGGCTTCTGTTTACCCACTGGTCACGTGCGTTCTCAAGTGTGATGCAGATCATACTTGTCTTCGTACGTCGGCTTCTTTGAAATAGACACGTTTCCGTGTCACAAAGTACGGTTTAAGGATGTTCGTTTTACATATTCACATTCAAGTAGGTTTTAAGTGAACTTAGAGTGTATTTAGAAGCCCAAGTGTGAAACTGCCAAATATGTTACAAGAAAAACTGTTGTTGTCAATTACAATAAAGCGGTCTTTGAACTAGTTATTTTAAGAATAGTTGTTCTTCCTGTAATCTCTTAAAACCGATCCTGCCTTTCTCTCCTCGACGGAATTATGCACAATATTTGTATAACAAAAAACACTGCATGTAATTGCAATTCTACCAATCACAGAATCAAATTTGACGCACCTGCTACAAGAACCACGTATTCTCTTTTCTCTATTCTTTCCATTCTGCTTTTTATATTCGCAAGAACATCACCCTCGCTTGTTTTCAGCAAATTGAGAAACGTGTCATCAAGTTGGTTTATCACTTTTTCAACATCATGATAGAATTTTAGAAGCTTTAATGACTTCTGCTTTTCCATAGCCTGCGCATCTGATATCACCTTGAATGCCTAGAAACAAATAAAAGGTATGGGATAACAAACGGCAGAGTAATCGGCCGTGCAACAAATGCCTGGGGGAAAATGAAGCAAAGCGGGTTTTAAATCCTTCACGTTAAACACGAAGGTAGTATAATCGTTGCGTTTCTTTTCAATTTTCAGAAATTATGAATCTCTGTCAGATAAATTAATGGTTCTGAAGAGTAAACTGGGAATAATTATTACATAAAATGCTTTATTTCTTACATCAGTTTTATTTTGTGAGCACCATGTTTTATTCTGGTTAAAAACCTTTTTGGTTCATTAAAGATCTTTTAAGATTATCGTGATAAGGATCTCACGTGCATCTCGGTGAGTTTTCTTAAAGGTCAAATGAACCAAAAATTTGACATATTTTCTTTTAGTCCAATATTAGTGCAATGTGTTGAAAGAGGACCAAATTAACATATTATGAAGTTTAAAACTAATTGGACTTGGCATCGCAGAGATAATCGTAGAGCGATAGGGAAAATTGTCGGAAACCAATAGTGACGTCACTATTGACCACTTCAAAACAGTCAAGGATTGAAGTTGAAAGTCGGTGACTTAGCGGAAAACTATGGTGTTTTGTTCTGCGATAAACTACAGCAACAATTGTCCATTTTGAATACGAAAACAGTGAAAATCTTACACTCAAGTTAGAATACTCATGTATTTGCCAGAAGAGAGGACACTGGAAGCACGGTTGGCTCGCCAATAGTGACGTCATAATCCTTACCAATCTTCCAATGGAAGCGCGCGGCCATTTCAGAAACGTTTTCGTGAAGTCTTCGGAAATCTTTGTAATTTTAGCTATGTGACCAACTTAAAGGCTCAGGAAGGCAAATTGTTGCGTAATTATGCTTTATTATGGTTTCCTTTAACGTTTAAATAGCTTTAAATGGATAAAGAAAAAAAAAATCAAATTTTTGGTTCATTTGACCTTTAAAGATCTTTATATAACGATCAAAGTTTAAATTCTTGCAGAGATAGGCCTACAGGATCCTTAAAGATCTGTTAAAAGATCTAAACGATATTACAGACATCTTGGTTTAAGAAAATTGCTAGACTGCTAGCTGTCCCTTTTCAGTCAATCGAGCGGGCGAGCTAATCACGAAAACATGCTCGGCAAAGCAATTTTCCCTTTCGTAAACAAGCGATGCCATTTTAGCGACACTGGTACCTGAAATTTTTTCACCAATTATCGAATTAAGAAAAATGCAATTAATTGCCTAGAATCGAACCCGGCACCTCTGCATGCTAACATCCCTCCTTCACCACTAGACCACTGGGTTGATCCGGCAAACCCAAGAAAAATTTAAATATAAAAGATGCTTTTCTTAATGATACATCTTTAGCCCTTAACCAATCCCTAGATCTAACCTAATCGCGAATCTAGCTTAGGTCTAATAATCGCTTTACCTAATTCCAGTTTTATGTAATAATGATAGCCTACTTTCATCCCAATCCAGGCATAAACTATACAGAAACGGCATCGACCATTACAAAAGGCTTGGTTACTAATGAATGTAATGATGGCATCGAGAGTCAAAAATGGCATCGCAGAATCGGCCACGGAGAGACTCGGAGCGAACGAACGAGCCGCGGGGAAACTGGGGGAGAGGTTCCCCAGAGCCCCCTCGGTTCGAATCACTTTCGCTTGCTCGCCGATCGGATCGGCGATCGCGTATTTGCTCTGCCGCTCGACTATCCAGAGAGGGATTGCAAACGGTCTAGAAAATTGCATAAATTCTAATGGTTCGTGAAAAGCTCTTGAAGGATCTTTTACAGATCTTCAATGTTCTTGTGGACAACTTGGATTATCATACAGGGCGAAGGTCGATATATCTATAAGGATCTCGTACGACCATAGATCTGGTAGAGAAGTTGAAGCATCTTGCAGAAATCCTGAGAGATCTTGCAGAGATCTTTAAAGATATATTTCAAAGATTTGAAGGATCTTGGAGAGGTGTTAGACGGTCCTGTAAAGATCCCAGGTGATTTCAAAGATATAGGATCTTAAAGAGAGTTACAAGGATCCTGTAAAGCCAGATGGTTCTTGTAAAAATCCTAAAGGAGCTTTAAAAAATCTTGATGGATCCTATTTAGTTTTGTTGATCTTTCTAAGGATGCTTTACAAAATCTTTAATTTCGATGGTTTAAAGGCCCAATATCACCCAAAATACATGGCGCGCCCAATGCCCCGACGATTGAATTTAACGCAGTCGAAAATTCCCGAAAGAGCCAATCACGAGCGAGTTCGTCATTAGAAAACAAAAACAAACGACCGCAAAGCCGAATGGGTGAAACTGGTACTGTTTACATACTGTTGACATACTGTTTACATATATTTCATTTTTCCACGGTTGCAAATTTCATAACTCTTGCATAACTCTAGCAAATTTTCATAACTCTTGCATAACTGTAACCATACAGACAAAAAATTCAGAGTTTTCAGTTAAAAAACTAACAAATTGACCCATATATCAAC